>APFE031710669.1:26737-78364 GCA_000404065.3 Pinus taeda
CATTCCCGACCATCGCACCCTACAGAAGAGAAAAACAGTATGCATCACACCCTGTACATTGGGAAGGTGATATGCATCACACCCCTTGCATGGAGCTTTCAGTATGGTCCAGTTTTGACCATTTATGAGCAGTTTTCAGCGGAAAAATTCTGGGAGATGATGTAATCAGTTGACCTTGTTCCTTTAGGCAATGAAGCAACCCTTTTAGGGACTTAAGAGCCCTCAATTTATGGACATTTGTGATTGGGGTTGAAGTTCCCAAAAATGTCTATAACATCTAGGACAATTTAATCATCGACCTCCTTATCTCCTCAATCGCTATGTCTAGCTTATCCTCTAGATAAAACAAGTCACCCATTCCTTGCTGAAATTTGTTGTTTTCTTCCACTAAATTTCCATGATACCAATTATCTATAGTTTCTTCCATCATTCTCCGCATTTGCTACTGAAACTCATCATCATTATTGTCCCCTTGTTGTTGCTTTCTTTCCTTGGGAAACTCATTCTTATCATTTCTTGGACTCTTGCAATTCAATATACTCTTTTTCCTCAGATTGTTAAAACAATCTTCTAATACCTTCAATTCTGCACCAATAAATTGCATGTCCACTCCTTCCCAAATTTTCACTTTCTCTTCCAATGGGTTTTGTACAGAAAACATTCATTAATTTTGAAAACATGAGACCTTGAATTCTCTTTTGGTATTTCCAGCTCTCTTTCCTCACTTTCTCCAAGCATCCTTAACCAATATCTAATCAGATGCCTCATCCATCTTCTTTGATTGTGCATACAACCTTTTAACTAGACATTGGACTCTTTTTTCAACATAAAGTCCAATCCTCAATTATTTCACCACTTTTTCCAGCCACTGCTTTGTTTTCTCTTGAGATGCTTCTTTATTTTGTTGAGATCTTTCTTTATCTCATCTCTCTCCTTCTCCCTTTATTCATCACTCATTTCCTTTTTTCGAATTGTCTCAGCCTCCTTCCTTATTTGACTGTAACTTTTCTTTAAACCCATCAAAATTACTACCAATAGCCATCTTTTCCTTCTTCTTCTTCTCCTGTGAACTCACCTTGTTCACTTGTAAACAACAACCAAGCCTTTACGTCGTATAAAATTCTATACCTGCTACCAATACCTCACCAAGATTTCTCCCAAGATTAGCCTTTGGGTCTTTCTAATTCCTTCTCTGGAACCTTCTCTTGGAAATTCTATTCACACTCACTATGGAACTACCCTCGGACAACTTCTACCCAAATGCTACTTGTCGGAATTCATCCTTATTCTGGTTGCAATCCTTAATTCCAATGAGCACAACAGCTCTGATAACACACTATGCATGAAAATTCACCTCTTCCTACAATGTCCACTTCCACAAACCTGCAATCTTAAGAATACCAAGACTCTATAGAAATCGGACCTGCAATGTCCACTTCCAGCCAGTTAACTATTACAACCATATAAAGACATTCATTAACATATATGTAGAGATACTACACAATCCATAAGCATGTAAAAAATCCATTATGAAACCAAACTCATATGTACATGTTTGGTCTGATTATACATTCATTTGGGGATTTGTTCTCATTGCCCGTAGGCTTACAATAAATAAAATTAAGAGATGCAATAGCTTTTCCTAAACCCTAAAATCACTCCTTGCTTTATTATAGAAAGTTCTCATTATTTACTCCCTAAATATTTCATGATTTATTCCCTAAACCTCTCATTCTTTTCAAGGTAAATTAGCTTTTTCCTTATGGACAAAATATTTGCTATCCATAACGTTTCTAAAACTAATCCAATCCAAACATCGACAATTTTCTATAGCTTTCAGAAATCTGAGAAATTTTCGAGCTCATATGAGTTTTCATAAAATCATAGGGAAATACATTTAAATAATTAATACAATAAGTTAGGGAACCATTTCCCTTGGTAAATAAAAAGAGTCCTACACTAGTCAAAATATATTTTAACTTAGAAGTTTGGATGCTCCTGCATCTCTCTCTCTCTCTCTCTCTCTCTCTCTCTCTCTCTCTCTCTCTCTCTGCTGATTTATAGTTTGTCTTTTACTTGCCAATAGAAAAAGAGAAATTAGATCTGCCCTCTTGTTGTTCTCATGCAGGCAAGTAGATCCTTAAGCTGACTTTATGGCTCATCAAAGCCACAACTAAGGTTTTCCACTATGTGAGGAGAATTCTAGAAGGAATACTCAAATATTAACGCAGATCTACTCTAATGTGCAAGTGAAAAGCTAATCCTATCTCAAATTAGAAAAGGATATCCCTTTCTCAATTCGAGAGAAGATTAACTAAATAACAAGGGGAAGAGGGCTATCTATATGATTGAATTCATTATATAGTTTTCATCAATTAAATGAAGAAATTCATTTAATTAATGAAAGAGAAAATAAAATAGGAATCTATTTAAACAATAAATAGGTATTGCTCGATACATTCATTTCCAATGAATTCATATTAATTCTAATTTTGTTTTGTTCCTCGGAGATAGCTCTTAAAATACTTCAATAGCATAAAACAAATCGATAAGACAATATTTCTCAATCAAAATGTAATAAACTATTTAGAACAAGAATTAAAATCAATTGAATAAATTTTGGCAATAGAATATACTCTTATCATCCAAACAATATTGCATTGGAATGAAAATTTATAAAAATCATACCAGAAAGTCATTATAAATTGAAGTACATGAGCAGTTACAGTGCCTTGAAGAAATTTCTTACAGTAGTGCAAACCAATCTTCTCTTTAAAAACTCAAAATGCTTTGTCTCTCCATAATTCAACTCATAGTACATTACAAAAGTGCAAATGCACAACAAGAAAAATACAGATTTTTCTCCTCACATCTCATATCTAAAGTTTTTCCCTCGCATGATAATATCGTATAAAATAGTGCTTTCAGAGCCTCTAGTTGTAGAGAAGAGGAACCCCTTCTTCCTTCTCAAAACATATATTCAATAATTACAAGAATATCCAACAATGGAGAATTGTTAAGAGTAGTTTTTCAGATCCTGAATTAGAGATGTAAATTCCACATTTTTCTCTTCGTTGGTATTTTTCCATTGCTCCAAAATGCCTAAGATATGAACTTCTCTAACTGATCTCCTGCTGCAAACCAATCGAAACCAAAATAAAAATAAATTAAATTGCATATTAGAAATTAGAAAAGACAAACTCTCGTGAAACTGCTAAATTAACATAATTAAAATCCAAAGAAATTTTGCGCTACGATTGCTTCAAATGAATCTTATTATACTGGGTAATGAATCAATGATATCAATTTCTCAAGCCAATGAAATTTACCCAAATCAAATTAAGAAAAACCAATTGTTGTTGCAAATTCATCACTTTGTCTTCTGCTGAATTTTTTGGTCATTAAATGATCAAATTTGTAAAACTTATCATTCCTAGGTTATTCTCCTCAGTACTATATTTCTAATGAGATATTGTGAGCTTCATTTCACCAAGTAAATCTTGAAATATGTTTTTCCAAATTTGAAGTGTCAAAATTGCAGGAATTCTAGAAAAATACATGCCTCTATTAAAATTAGTCTGATTAATTAAAAGTATTAATCTAACTTACATAAAAAATTATTAATTAAAATAAATTAATTACAATTATATACTATAATATATACAAATTAAATAAAATTATTAAATTAAATTATAATTACAATTATTAAATTAATTAAAAAAAATTAATTCAATTAAAATAAATAAATTTAATTTATTAAAAAAATCTGATAGAAATATGTGCCAATGCATTAGTAGTTGTTGGCTCCATGTAATGGACCATAAATATATGAAAATGGGGGAATTCATATAATGGGAGGTATAAGGGATAAAAAGAAGGTATAAGGAGTGGTGAGAAGAGGGATTTCGGGGAAGAAAAAATCTTGGGGGGTTTAAGAAATGTGTCCCGAGATGAGCGAGTAATAAAGAGGATGTGAGTGGAAGATATAAGGAGTTCTCGGGGTTTCGGAAGTAAGGATTTTGGGGGTTATTTAAAAAATAGTCACGGAATTTGAAGCTTTGAGGTCATAAGGAGAGAGGAGAGGAGAGGAGAGGAGAGGAGGGCCACGTAGGGCAGGAGTTTTTCTTTAGAAATTATAGTTATTTTATTATTAAATCTTAACCATATAAAATATTATAGTGATTTTTTTAAGTATCATAATTTTAAATGTTTTTTAAAATTGGAATTTGAAATAGAATTTCGGGATTTGAGAATATATAATTTTAATGGTTATATAATCTTGGTTGTAGTGGTTCTGTAAGATTGTTAGCAATAAAAATAATAATTAAAAATTAATACAAAATCAATATTTACAGGGAATTTACAAAAAATTAAAATAATAAACATTTTGTACATTTTTTTGCTTAGAACATAAAAATCACTGAACTTTGGATAAGCACCATTTGTAAACTGTGAGTCCAAATCAGATTAAACGAGAACCAATGGAAAGCTAGTGAAAAATTAAATGCAATGAAGCAATCACAATAGAAATCTGAAGAAAATAAAAATATCACAAAATTGTCACACTTAACGAAAAGACAAATCAAAGAGTGATTTAGCCAAAAGTTATGTAAAGGGTCCCCATTATTATTATGAATATAATAAATTAAAATGAGACAGTTGTGATTTCACCACAACAATGTTGAAATTTTTAAGTATTGACCATTAGAAATTTTATCTGTATTCCCTGGTTTATTTCTCCTACTTGTTAATTACGAACATGTTATTTAAACATTTAAACATCGAAATAAACACAATACAGTCTCAACCATCTATAGATGAATAGCTAAAAGAAATAGCAAACACACAAGTGACATCGTCCCCAAAAAAACTGAATGCAGGAAAATCAGTGCAACAATTCTGAGGGTTTAGTAGCATGCAGTGTTTCCTTGAGTACAACTGGGTGCCAAACTATCTCACATGACAGAGAAAAAAAACCAACAGCAATACCTCTCTAATTAGAAACTGGTATTCAGAAAATCTATCCCATGAAACCCTCTCCAACAACTCTGAAGCACTGTGTCAGCCTCTTGCTCGTTTGTGACAGCCTCAGAACCCTCTATGTCATCCCTCTGAGGCACTGCGTAGCCTCTGGGACCCTCTGCATCACTCTGACTGCCCTTTGCGTTACTCTGGCTGCCCTCTGCATGGATGATGTAGGCCCTCTGTCTTATGCATTGTCTTTGTTGGGCTCTGCGTGGCCTACTTTGGCTTCTGCGTCTACCTCTCTACCTCTGCGCTAGTCTCTTGGCACTATCTTTGCCTCTCTATCCAGTACTCACTGCTGATCACTGATTCAACTTTACTTAGCAGCCCTGCTCTAGTAAATCGAATGATTGATCACTCTAGTCTCTTTTCCAACTAACCCTCAAGCCTCCTCTTATACTTTTCTTGTTGGTCCTTCAAAGGTAGAGATTAAATCTCTAATCAATGACTAAGATTAGATTTGGCTTGATCTATGAATTTTGGAACTTTCTAACCCAGTTTATATTAATACCCATTAATATTTTATTTTTCCTAAGTTTAGACATAGGAATTCCATTAAAAATATTAATTATTTTAATATCTCCCAAACTGGTTAGAATTTGCCCAAACGATTTATGGGTCTTGGAGATCTCATGTGCTTTAGCCTCTCCACCAATTTTCATGGCTATAACACATCTAATTCTACCCCAAATCAACACTCCCTCTTAGCGAGGACTGTGCTTTAGCAATACTCCTCACTGAGCATTACTCTGATTATATGGCACTGGTACCTGTGCTAATGCTAGGCCTCCCCGCCCAACATCCTCTTCATTGTGCACCTTGTCATGCTACCCATGGCTCTACCACTTCCACTATTGCATCCGTACAGCAACGCCCTCTGCATCTGTGCTACTACTGGTCCTTTCTCCCAACACTACATCTGCACTGCAACCCCCTCTCATCATGTTGCATCATGCTACTTCTGATTGCTATTGCATTGCAACTCAGTTAATGAGAAGTAAGTAACTAATCCACCCAACTACTAACATCCCTATCAGGCTAGAAACACTCCTAATGTTGAAGGTCTCTCTATCGCTATCAAGTGCTCCCTCTATTGCCTTTGTGTTGTTGTAACAACTCCCTGCTTCCTGCACCGTTGCAAACCTCTCTATGCCATCCTGCATTGTTGCAACCTCCTCTGTGCCTCTCGCACTGTTGTAGCATATTAGCTCTACGCTCCTGGGACTACTACATTGTAGCACTCTCTGCCACTTCATCCACATCCATTTCTACCAACATCCGCTAGTCTTGCTACTCTCTGTTCGGGGCTCCCATAGCAAGGTATAATCCAAGAGGTTGGGTACCTCAAGGATCTTTCCCCTCATCAACTGTAGTTTTCCTGACTACAGCTCGATGTCTCCCCACCTCTTCTTTGGAGGTACATGAGCACTCATGGAACAATCGTCATCAACGACCATCTCTACTCCTGCTTTCGACTCCTCTGAGTGTCTACTTCCCTCCTAGAAGTTCTCTCTTCAACTCCCTTTGAGTCGCTACTTCCATCCTAGAAGTTCTCTACTAGACTCCCTCTGAGTCATGATTTCCCTTCTGGAAATCCTCCTTCCAGTCTTCAAGTCACTTCTCTTCAATCTTCTGTGCACCTGCAACACTAATCTGAATTCCCTAGCTAGAAATCCACCTTAGTAGCGACTCCCTCTACCTTGGTTTTTCCATGTTAAGTTTTGTTCTGTTCACAATACACCACCAACTTCACTCCCACAAACTGTCTACAAGTTCCTATGCCCTAGCAACTAAAGGATTGAGCCTCTAGGATCTGCGCATTCTCGACACTGAAAAAAAATGCTCTCTTAACCAACTGCATCAACCCTCCTAGTCTCTACGTGAGCCTATTTCTTCCCTCCTTAGCTTCTGAGATGGCCTCTCTCTCACTCGGATTGATGATGCAGTCCCTTTGGATCAATCCTTCTTCTGTCGCTTTTTGCGAGGATCAACTTTTATCACTCAGGACAGATGATTCTGTTGCAAATTCTCTGCTTAGATGATTCCTTCAGCGCTCGTGTGATCTACAACCATGCTCTGATACCATGTTGAAATTTCTAAGTATTACCTGTTAGAAATTTTATCCGTATTCCTTGTTTTATTTCTCCAACTTGTTAATTATGAACAAGTTATTTAAACATTTAAATACCAAAATAAACAAAATGCAGTCTCTACAGATCAACATTTGAAAGAAATAGCAAACACACAGGTGACACCATTATGTTTGGACACCTCATCCCCGGAAAAACCCATTGCGGGAAAAACGATGTAGCAATTATGAGGTTTTATTATTATGCAGTATTTCCTTGAGTAAAATTGGGTGCCAAACTAGCTCACCTGACAGAGAAAAACAACCGGTAGTAATGCCTCTCTATTCATAAACATATATTTAGAAAACGTGTCCCACGAAACCCCCTCCAACAACTCTGAAGCACTACGTGAGCCTCTTGCTGCTTTGCGTCATCCTGATAACCCTCTTCATCAGCCCTCTGAGGCACTACACAACCTCTAGGATCCTCTACGTCACTCTTGTTGCCCTCTGTGTGGATGACATAGGCCCTCTGGCCTCTGCGTTGTCTCTATTGGGCTCTGTGTGGCCTATTTTGGCTTCTGCGTCTGCCTCTTTGCCTGTACACTGGTCTCTCAACACTATCTTTGTCTCTCTGTCTAGTACTCACTGCCCCTTGCTACTGATCACTAATTCAACTTTACTTAGCAACCCCACTCTAGTAAATCGAATGACTGAGCACTCTAGTCTCTTTTCCAACTGACCCTCAAGCCTCCTCTTATACTTTTCCTGTTGGTCCTTCAACAGCCCAGATTTAATCTCTAATCAATGGCTAAGGTTAGATTTGTCTTGATCCATGACTCTTGGAACCTTCTAACCTAGTTTTATATTAATACCCATTAATATTTTATTTTTCCTAAGTTTAGACTTAGGAACTACATTAAAAATATTATTTATAATAAAGCTCAAGCTTCTATGATCCATATTTTAATTATTTGAATACATTTTCGGAAGAAATCACATTGGTAGAATGAGGTTGACGCATTTGGAACAAACCAGTGAGTTTCATCATCAGGACAAGATGAACAATCATATCATAGCTTCAAGTTAAATAAGGAGTCACGACATGTAACAGCTATAGGGGAAACAACTAAAAAATGACTATTTTTTTAAGGGCTATATCGGAAACAACTAAAAAATGGCTATTTTTGAATAGATAGGAAAAATGGGACAAATTATTATTATTTGTTAACAATTAATAATAAAATAATAAATCAAATATAGTGTATAATTATAAACCTACAAACACCAACTTGGTCTAGTTATCTAGTTATAAATGTAATTTGTATTAATATATATATATATATATATATATATATAATATATATAATATATATATATAATATATATATATTATATATATATATATATCTATATTTTTTTTTGAATAATTATGAAATAAATTTGAATGTGTTCTAATTATTTTTTGTTCCCTAGATTGCAATTGTCTAGTTATTGTTCCATAGATAGTAGAATATAAAAGTACTTTTATAAACTAATTAAAAATATACAAATAAAATCATAAATAAATAAATGAATTAATGATTTTTGTTCTTAATTAATTTTCATTTCCTTTGCTCTTCGAAAAAAAAAAAAACCTCAAGGGAAGATAAATCGAAAAAAGAGACAAGAAAGGGAAGGAATTAAGAGGAAAGGGTTGGAATCCAACAATTTTTTATTTTCCAACTGTCATCTCTATTAAGGTTACTTGGCCTCCTCTCAATTTCAATGGCTTCCCTAAATTTACGGTGATGAAATTGAGAAATCTTAGTAATGACCTTAGCCTCTTGAATGCATATCTGATGCTTGGTTTTCTCAGCATGCTCTGTTAAGGCCGAAGAGCAGGTCCTTCCATGCTTAATATCGGCAGTGTGTTCCTTAATCCTTTTATTAATAGAATAACCAGTGTCACCAATGTATGAAGTTCCATAGGAGCATGGGATGACATAAACACCCTTCATATCCTTAGGGTCCACAAGGTCTTTTGCTAATTTCAAGGAACTTCTGATGGTGTTAAGGGGTCGAAAGGTAGAGGGAATGTTGTGCTTTCTCAAGATTCTCACAATCCTGTCAGTCGTCCCTTGGATGAAAGGGAGATTAACCCCAGAACTACGATCCTTATGGTCTGTCTTAACCTTAGAACTTTTGTTGGCTTTGAGGAAGTCGTTAAGGCCTTATTTTAATATTTCCCAAACCGGTTAGAATCTGCCCAAACCATTTCTGGGTCTTGAAGATCTCATGTGCTTTAGCGTCTCCACCAATTTTTATTGCTAGAGTATAATGTCCCTTAATAACAAGTAATCATAATAATAAAAATAATAAGTAATAAATAATAATAATAATAATAATAATAATAAATAATGTAATATTAAAAATACAAGAAATAAATAGTAAATAAAAAATAGTAATGATAAATAATAACAAAAATAATAAATAACAATACTAAGCTCTAAAGAAATATAAATAGAAATAAAACGAGAAAAAAGTAAAAAAATTAGTGAAGCTATCAAAAAGTAAAAACAAAAGAAATAAAACAAGAAAAACAATAAAGTTGCATGTAGACACATGGAGTGTGTGCATGTGGTTCCACTTCCAATGTTGTTCTATTTAATAGAGGATGAGGAAGATGAGAGGCATTCTAGCATTCCATCATTCCAAGATTATATTATTCATTCTTTTAGGAGAATAGTGTTCTAAGACAGAGGATTCACTGGCAGTAGTACGTTGATTGAGGGCTCGGGGGTGGCCAGTTGTAGAAAGACCTTGTGCACTTGAGCTTACGGTTGGGTGGAGATTCGTCCCCAAAACCTTGTTGCAGTTAGTAGACTTCAACCGAAATCAAGCTACAGGTAAGTGTTCTACTCATAGTTTTGAGCTTGATATTAATTAATTGATAATTTCATGTTGAATATAAATTAATTGATTAATTACAGGTTTATTTTGGGCCGTTACATATGGTATCAAAGCGGGTTTCGACTCTATGTGAACTCTAGGGTAGAAAATTGAGAAAAATACTAAATTAAATTTATCAATATTTTCTTGTAATAATAGGAAAGAATTTAATCAAGAAAAAAAAAATTATTGTTGTTATTTCATTCTCTGGTTGCATGTATTTTCTTCAACTGAAATCAGTTCCTTAAATATAGTTTCGTGGTGTCTATGTAATCGATCTCTCATCATGAATATTTGGTTTAAAACTGCTCTTGGGAACAGTTCGTTCTTTCTCCAAGCCAATAAATCGATCCCTCTTCTCATTTGTAGTAGTACTATCATGTTCAATTCTTGTAATAGAACGCAGATTTAAACCACTCTATTGGGAAGAATTTTCCATTTTGAGCATAGAAAAAATTCCATGAACAACCGTGTATCTATTGATGTGCGAAGTCTCTTGTTGGGAACAGTAGGTTTCTTGTCATCAAATCATTGGGAGCTGGTGTCCACAGAATTTGAAGCTGGTCTCCCATTTTCTTGCCCTCTCAAAAATGTCTTGCAAAATAGAAATTCGAGAAGCCCCGTTTTCCCAATTCGTGACAAGATTAAAAGAAAACTAGACACATTAACATGGATATTAATGTAGCTAATTCCTTTCTAGCTTCTGTAGCGTGATTTGAATGGTAGTTATGCAATTTAATTGCATGAACTTGATGATTTTCTTGATTTAGAAGAAATTTGTAGAAGTGACTAATAGTATTATTACAATGTTTGGTTGCATTATTCCAGTGGTGTTTTTTTTCGGCGTACAAGGTCTCTACATCAACCTTCTTTTCCTTTTTTTTACAGTTCATCAAATTTCTTTCTCATCACATTTTGATAACTAATATAGCTTTGGTAGACTGATATACTTGTTAAACTAGCTACAACCAGCTTATTTCTTTAGAATCATTACAAAAGTTTGATATTAAAGTGAGACCTGAAATTCCAGGGGTATCACCATTTGTTTTGGAGGATCAACTGTAAGTGTTTGGCTATCATTGCATGCATATGCTGGTGACTTGATTTTACTATTAGAAATCTGATATTTTCTTCAGAGGTCAGATATAGGTCTGATCTTGACATTAGAGTGATATATTACCTTTGCATTTGACACTAAGGTTGAATCTATATCATTAGTACTCCTTATCTTGGATTCAGTGATCATTTGAGAAGTCATTTGGTGGACTGATTGGATCATCTAGTGACTCACATCACATTGCAGTTTTTCTTTAATTAGTTATTGAATTTTGGTATAGTTCATGTAATTATGGCCAACTTGGATATAAATACTTAAGGTGGTTGAGAGGAAGTGTCACAACAAGGGTAAGAAATCAATAAGACGAGGTAACCTATTTTAGAACATAATGGAAGAGTTTCGTATAATCATAACTTGGTACTCTAAAGGTATCACTAGAAGGTCTATCTAAAGATGATGCACATAAAGAAGAAAATATTGGCAGTCAACTAATGAAGTTGAATAATCATGGTAATAATGAAGGTCATTTTGAAGGAACCTCGAAGGTATGATGACATAGATTAAAGAAGTAAATCCATAATAAAATTGATCAATTGGAGGAGATAAGTTATGTGCATGTAGTTTTTCCCTCTAATGGGAGGGCCACATTGTAAAGTTTTCCATAGGTGACTAACTATATGCATGAACTGTGGATAAGAAGATGTATGATCAGGCAATTTTATTATGTTGATGTCTTAAAATAGGAAACGATAAGCGGCTTACATTTGGTAGCCATCTTAATGAATTTATTTATAGGGTATTACCCAAGTTGGGGAATAGTAACAACATTTCCAAACTGTATCAATGCTATGCTTCTAAGAGAGGAGGAAAAGAAACCACAATGACTGGAGGTGAGAAATTAAGTCAATTTAAGAAAACAGAATGAAGTGAACAAAAAATATATATATGAATATCGGGTAGGAGGAAATGAAGGGATGTTTCATCAAGAAGAAAGTTCTTTTAAGGGTATTGATGAGTGGACCAGGAAACATGATTGGTAATGGTCATAGTGATGATCTACATTGTTTAAAAGTGTTAAGATATGAAGTTGCGAATTTTCATAATGACCAATGATGATAAACGAGGAAGATGTTTAAAGGTTTAAATGCTAAAAGAAAAATAATAGTTGAAGTATAGGAAAGAAATGTTGCTGGAAATTTTATAAGAATACCTTGAGAAGGATTGTGTACACATTGACAAAAGAAGTGAGAGTCAATTAATAGACATTGTACTTCACTGATTTGCACTCATTGTTTCATGAATAGGACTTCACATAGAGAAACTTATCAAGTTTTGTTCCCATAGTGTTAAAAGAGGTTGTTTCCACAGAACACCACACATTTAAATTTTTCATGGACAATGATGGTAGTAGTGTTTTCAACTGTTTCAAAATCTAAAATAAAGATACTATTTAATGAGCAAGAATCTCTAGTCCAACTTGAAGAAGGGTGAATTTACGATAAAACAATCAAGTGGTATGGAGATAGGAACTTGACGAGATAAGAAAATATTTTTGTGGATGAAAATGATAATTTTTAAGTGATGTATGTATAAGTCAACATGGATCAACAAACCTTCATGCAAGTAAATTAAGCATGATATAAAAGTAAATCATGATGACCTAGTGTTTATACGCAATTGCATATAGCGATATTAGAATCGGTAAGACAAAGGGTAAATGGATGTAAAACTAAGGGATTTTAATTTTGAGATAGATGATTTAAATAATGATTGTATAAATAGTAATATCTTAACAATGAATTTCACCAGAATTTCCTTGGGGAAGGAAGAAGATGACGAGAGATTAAGACTCAAGATGATGAGGCTCATGAGAAATTTAACGATATACTTAGATGAGTATACCTGCAGTGTAAATAGTCAACTTCCTAATATAAAGAATAGGAAAGGATTATCTAAAGGTAACTAGTATCTTGATGAAAACATGACACTAAAAGCACTAATGAAATAACATATATGCTCGATGGATGTTGAATAATCTTAGTTCATAGTTGGTATTCAATGTTTATACAAGCAAATGAAATTGATTTTTCTGATGAATCATGATAAGAATGCTTATAGTGTATTATTCTATATTTAATGGTTCTCATATTGATGATGTTTCATCATGCACATGTGGTTCATATTTATATAATTGTTGCAATAGTGATGATGTATAATTATGATGATTATGATATGCATAGGCATTATGATATTATGTCGAGGTATATTGACATATTCATTTACTACGTGATGATAGGTATTTAATGCTGAATACTCATGATGGATATCATATGCATAACGTGGCATAGGAATTATGATGCTATAATATGAGGTTTATTGACATGTGGTTCATTTATTATGTGAAGTCATGATATCTCTTTGACGCAAATATGTTGATGTTATAACTTATGATGCTATTTCATGAGGTGAAGCATGTGATAGTTGCATACAAATTTATGACATGCACGAGCATGCAGTTTGTTATTATTCATAATGTTGCCATTAACAATGATGAATGTTCTCATGATGACATGCAAGACTTGGCATGTGGATTATTTTCTATTATACTATGATGGTATAGCTAATGCATTTGTTGCATGTTGAAGTGTGATGATTCACAGGACTCCACAAATGGGCCGAGAGGGCCGGTTTATTTGATGATCTCATGTGAGCCCATACACACGAGGGAGAATAAGTAACACCATATGGGTTGGGGACAAACTCAATCAACACTACATATGCTAGTGGTTCCTTTGTCTCATGTAGCTCTTGATGGATAGCTCTTGATGGGCTATGGGACCATCTTGAGGAGGCCAAGTGCGTGACGTTCTAGGATAGGTACCTGTTATTGGATTAGGATGCCAGGGTCTGGTGGGGGTGTAAGGACTTCGATGTCTGGGACTGTGCACCTTAGTAGCTGAGGAGGGAGTGAGCGAGCCTTGGACTAGGATACAGACTGGGCAGGCTTATGCCTAGTTCCGAAAGTGGGAAAAAGGACAGAGATTCCTTGAAATTTCCCAGGTGTTGTGGAAACTTTCGATGACTACTGGTTATACTAGTTCAGCAGAGGGTATTAGGAAAACATGAAATAATAAATAACAAAATCAAATGTTAAATAATTCAACTTAACTTCGTGACGAAGTTCCTTAAAGTGGGGAAGTATGTAATGCCCCTTAATAATAATAATAATAATAATAAGTAATAAATAATAATAAGAATAAGAATAAGAATAAGAATAAATAATGTAATATTAAAAATACAAGAAATAAATAATAAATAATAAATAGTAATAAAATAATAAATAACAATACTAATCTCTAAAGGAATATAAATAGAAATAAAACAAGAAAAGAAGTAAAAAAATCATTAAAGCTATCAAAAAGTAAAAACAAAAGAAATAAAACAAGAAAAGCAATAAAGTTGCATGTAGACACATGGAGTGTGTGCATGTGGTTCCCCTTCCAATGTTGCTCTATTTAATATATGATGAGGAAGATGAGAGGCATTCTAGCATTCCATCATTCCAAGATTCTATCATTCATTCTCTTGGGAGAATAGTGTTCCAAGACTGAGGATTCACTGGCAGTAGTACGTTGATTGAGGGCTTGGGGGTGGCCAGTTGTAGCAAGACCTTGTGCAATTGAGCCTACGGTTGGGTGGAGAGTCGTCTCCCAAAACCTTGTTGCAGTTAGCAGACTTCAACTGAATCACAGGTACAGACTTCAATCGAAATTAAGCTACAGGTTAGTGTTCTACTCATAGTTTTGAAATTGATATTAATTAATTGATAATTGCATGTTGAATATAAATTACGTGATTAATTACATGTTTATTTTTGGCTGTTACATAGAGCACATCTAATGTTATCCAAAGGATTTATTGAATGAGGTTAGGAAACTTTTCCTATGTGTTCTCCGTAGAGTACCATTTAGCCTTGCTTGAAAGCTTTCCTTTGAACCCAATATTACAGATTTCATGTTGACCCTGTCTCCTAGTTTTGGACCTCTTCTACAAAATGATATCCTTTTTTAACTTTGACTAAGAATCGAAAGATAAGTCCTCTATGGAAGAGAGGACCTACTCTTCTTCATAATCTAGCGTGGAAGGCTCATAAAGTTTGAGATTTTCCACATTCACCACTGAGTAAATGTTCAACTATGGGGGTAGACTAAGTCTATTGGCATTATCTCCCATCATTTCGAGTATCATGAAAGGACAATATCATAAATTCTTGAGTTTATTACCAAGACCCTGTAGCCTCTCCTTGTTCAACTATAGCCATGCTTTGTCCCCCACTCTAAGTGACCTTTGTGTCCAATGTGGATCATGTGTGGCCTTGTATTTTTCTTATGACCTATTCAATACCTCATATACTTATTAATGGATTTGACTAATCTTCTCAAGCATTTTTTTCTCTTAAAGTATTCCCTTTGAGAACCTCCTTCACTACTCCTTGTCGTCCATATACTAAATCCAATGGTGAAAGGGGAAAATATCCAAATCAAGTCTCAAATCGTGATTTACTAGTTGAAGTGTGGATTGCTCTATTGTAGAGTGTTGTATATGGAATAAATTTTCATCTCAAGTACTCAAATTATTTCAAGTATAATCCCTCAAAAGATGTACCAAATTCCTACTGACTGCTTCTTTTTTCCTATTTGTTTGTGGATGGAATGTTGTAGACATCTTCAATTTTCTATTCATCTTCTTCCACAATATATTCCAAAATTCACTAATAAATTTGGTGTCCCTATCTGAAATAATGACCCTTAGTATCCAAAATGCACTCAAGCCTTTTCAAAGAACAAATTTGCTTCTTTCCCCCTGATGGTGTTTTTACAACATGTGAGAAAACACATCTTGTTGAGCTTGTTAACTACCATGAACAAGTAGTCATGTCCTTTCCTAGTTGTTGGTAAACCTCCCACAAAGTCCATGAAAATTCTTTCTCATGGACAAGTGGGTATAGGTAAGGGATGATATGGACCCTATTTCTTATTACTAATTTTTCTACTATAGTAAATTATACATCCTCTAATGAACCTAGCAACATCTTCTTACATCCTTTTCTAGTATGCATACCTCTACAAATTGGTAATTGTCTTACTAACACCAAATTTACTTGAAAACTTGGAGGTTTGAGCCTCTCTTATCATCTATAGTCACTCACCTTGAAGAACACATAAATTTTCCATCATGTAAAATAACATGTTCTAGATATGTTAGTCAATTGTTTCTTCACCATCATCCACATGACTATGTCCCTATAGCTATTGAAACAAATCCATAATGTCCTCCCACATAGTTACTATAGGACCTCCCTCTAGCCTGAGGGTTTCTATGTGGCATTCCCACTGTGTTAGGGCATGACCCTCTAATTTCAAATAAACAAATGAATTTCCATTTTCCTAATCTATGTGGTGAACACAAAAGTAAACCTCTAACTATTACAACAAGTAATTTAATTTCAAAGTCTTGATATTGCCTTTATACAACTTGATGTCGACATTTTCTTCCATATTAAATAGAGACTATGAATCTTTCGTGATGCTCAAAATCAAATTCTATTTTTTGGGTTGTTTATTGGACTCCTTGTATGCATCTTCCAATCCCTTGATTTTCCTCTGGTTGGAACCTCCATATTCTCTAATTCCAAGCTTGTTTTCCAGGGCCTCCATGATAAGTTTCATATTATGGATGAAATTTTCAATCTTTGCTTCCAACCCTGGTAATGTCATCTTTGTTAGATCTCAGGGACTACTATAAATATATTTATTAGTCATGGCTAGGGTTTTATGGCTTTCTTCTCAAATAGTTTCTTGGATCCCCAACAACTTCCCACAAACATCCAAAGAAACCTACTATGATACCAATATGATCTTTAAATTTCCATGGATAATAATTCCACTAGATATTTCATCACAATAAATCTACTAAAATAAATCAAATTTTATATTATGAAGTGTTAATTCCTTTAGAATTGAGATAGGTTATTACAGATTTTAATTTTATGCATGCAATAGATAAAATGTGGGAAATAGTGAATAGTGAAAGAAAAATGTACACTAATCACAATAGATTTAAAGATATTATCTTAGAATGGTTTCTGGAGAAAACCAAGCTGGAAGGTGAGGTTTCTCTACTCTCTTTTATCTAGAATGGAAAGAATGCAAATACAAAGGAGAAAGTACTATCTATGGAGTTACTCAAGACTTATGATCCATGGGTTGCTACATAATACAAATCCCCTTTTTCCTACTCTCTCTCTATATCCACTCTTGATTACTCTACTCTACTATGAAAGAAAACACACTCGAATATAATGGAACTCCTTTTCCTCCTAGTGGCCCAATTATGACATAGGCTGGTAACCAACTAGGATTTAAGTTTGACACCTCCATCTCTCAACCAGAGTTATAAATTTGACCTTGTAAAGTCTTATTCATATTCCCCACATGCCTAGCCCATATGCCATGAGTAACGGGATCTACACGGCATTCTCTCAAATCATGGTGGAAAAGCCAAGAAGGTCAACTTTTGGGTGGCATAGGTTTGCATCAAAACTTCGATTGAAATATTTCTTGCACCATTGAAAAGGAATCCGAGTCTAGAATAGCATCACTGGTCATGCAATTAATAGGGAAAATTTTACTATCCCAAAAAAAATGTTGAAGGCCTCAAAATGGCCCCATAACATTCTGAACCCTAATTCTACAAACTAGTACTTTGAGGAAAACTATTCTTATAATTTAATTCCTTCAATTTTTCCACTGATGGATGAAAAATAATATAATTATCCAAACTAGATCAATGGTTGACCATGATTAATGATGGTTTTAGAAGGTCAACTGTGGTTAATAATGATTAGTGATGGTTGACCAAGGGTTCATGAGGATTAACCATTGGTGACCATGGTAGACCATCAGTGACAATGGTTGACAATCATCGACTATGGTTAAATATTTCTTGCATTGGATGTCCATGGTAACCATGGTTTACCATAGTTGAGATAGTTTGACCATGGTTTAAGTTCTTGTTCATGCTTTACCATGTTTAGCATGTTTGACCATGGATGAACTTATAAGAGAATTATTGGCTATGATCAACAATGGTTAACTATGGGTGAACATGGTTGACCATGGGTGGAAACATTTAGTAATAAATGAATATGGTTGAGCATTTTGAATATGCTTAATAAACTAGTTTACCATCGATGTCCGTGGATGACCATGGTGGCTATGGTTAACCATTGTTGTGTTGGTTCAACCATGGTTGAATATGGTTGACTAAGATTGAACTTCTAACCATGTTTTTTTGAGTTTGAGCATAACTGACCATGATTGAATATGGTGAACTATGGATAACTATGAGTGAACATGGATAACCATGATTTTGAATGTTATAAATGAATATGGTTGGGCATGTTGATTGTGGTTTACTATATTGAGCAGGGATCACCATGGCTAACCATGTTACCCATGGTTGATTATGGGTGACAACCTTGACCATGGTTGAGCATGGTTGACCTTGGTTGACCATGTTGTCCATGGCTAAGAAAGGTTTAACCATCTTCAACTTGTTTTACCATAGTCAACCATGGGTGACCATGTTGCTTACATAATTCACATTAGAAGTGGTTGATATATGTTGATAAAACATGTTTGGCCATGAAGATAATATATGACCATGTTTGGATATGGTTGACTATGACTGTCATTGTGTCATTTGTGACTGTGTTTGACTATTATGATGTTGTGACCATGTTTGACATGGTTGACTATGGTAAATTATGGTTGACCATGTTTCCTATGCTAGCTTTGTTCCTCATGGTTGAGTATGGTTGATTGTGATGAATGTGATTACTATGGTGATCATGTGATGATGTTGACGACGGTTGACCATGTGGCTATGATTCACCATCGTTGACCATCATGACCATGTTTTACCATTGTGACCATGCTTGACCATGTTGACTATGGCTATCCATGTTTGGGCTTGTTTGATAATGAAGACTATGTCTACCCATGTTTGGTCATGGTTAATTATGGGTGAGCATTATGCCATCGTCAAATTATGACACTAAGACATGGATTTCCATTGTAGAATCAATCTTTTATTCATCACATTATGATGATTATGTTTGTTCATTATATTATGACGTGAAATTTTTTAATTACATTAGGTTGTTGAATTTTGTTTGTCCTGTTGTGACATTTTTATTTGTTCATCACATTGTGATCTAGTGATTTTCTATTCATCGCATTCTAGTATCAATTTTTCTTCATCAAATTACATTATGGATTTTAGTTCATCTCGTGTGACATCAATTTTTTTCATCGCATTGTGATGCTGATTTTTTTTTTCAATATTTCAATATTGAAATTTGTTCATCACATTGTGATGTTGATTTTTACTCATCAAATGTGATATCAATTTCTATTTTTTGCATTGCAATATTGATTTTTGTTCACCACATTGCAACATTGATTTTTTTTGTTACATTGTGATATTCATATTCGCTTGTCTCTTTGTGACGTCAATTTTTGTTCACCACATATGATGACTAGGTTTTATTCATCACATTCTGATGTCAATTTCTATTCATATCACTGCAAGGTTGAGTTTTGTTCATCACATTGTGAAATTGATTTTAGTTCATCACTTACAATGTCAATTTTTATTTATCACATTGTGAGATCAAATTTTTCCATCCCATTGCAAAATTTCTTTTTGTTTGCTACATTGTAATGTCAACTTTTCCTTATCACATTGCGTCATCAATATTTGATGCCTCATGAGGCACTCTACATCCCAATATGGGGGAAGTGTCTACAAAAGAGTGTAAACATTAAAATATCAGCTCAATATGAGAGACATCTTGTATTGTCTATAAATAAAACATTAAATCAAATAAAAACAATAATAAAACATAATATTTTCTTAGTTAAAAAAGTAATAGAAATAATAAATGGTTTCAACTCAATTTGTTGTATTGTATTTTTGTTTTTATTAATAAAATTACAAACATATTTTCCAAGAAAATATGATAATATGCATATCACATTAATGTAAACTTAAATAATAATAATCCATATTGGTAATCATGATATTTCAAAACATATAATTAAAAAACATATAAAAACACAATAAATTAATTAATAAATGTATAATTAAAAATAAAAAATAATATGAAATATATATTATAAATAGTAGTTATGGTTTGTGTGGGGTTTAGTTCCTCTTAAGTTTTAGGTTCAAAACTTACAAGAAGGGGTTGAGGATGAGAACCATTTGTGAGGAAAATAAACTATTGAAAGGGTATTGAACAATCTTGATAACAACCTCTCATCAAAAGTAACAAAAAATAAATAAGTATGCTTATAATACACATTATCATAATTAATATAATTATTAACCAATGTAGATCCATCTTAACTCCAGATCTATCAGGCACTCAGGGATATTAAATCCCTCAAGATGTAAACCTGTTTTTGAATTAAAAAACATGCGGAAGGGTTTCAACCTCGAGAGATTTGATTCCTTTTGATGCTTGGTAGATCCAGAGTTAAGATGGATCTATGTTAGTTAATCAGATTGCAAGTCAACTTTTGTTCATCACAAGGTGACATTGATTATTTTTCATCACATTACAACATCGACTTTTGATCACACTATGACTTCAATAATTGTTCGTTACATTATGATATTGGTTTATGTTCATCACATTGTGACTGATTTTTGCTCATCAAATTACGATATCGATTTTTTTGAATATGGTTAAGCTTGTTTGAACATGGTTTTCGATACTTAACTATGAATAAATATGATTGATCATGTTAATGTTGGATGACCATGGTGACCATGTTTGACTATCCTTGAGCTTGTTTGACCATGATTGAATATGTTTGCATTATTGACCATGTTTTACCATGGTTTAATGTGCTTAACCATGGTTAACTATGGTCAACCATGTAAGACTATGGGTGAACATTGTTGACCATGGTTGACTGTGGGTGAATATTGTTGATCATATTGACTATGGTTGACCATGGATGACCATAGTTGAGTTAGATAGCTTAAATTATCTTGATTACGAATTCTGGGAATATCCTAGAATCCAATAGGCAATAGGGAGATCAAACAATTGAGCCCATTGTTTTCCATCAGATTCTAAGATATTTTCATAATCTATAGTTTGGATAAGGATGACTAAGCTATACAACCATATATAGTTGAACGTTGTTGAACTTGATTTACCATTGTTGAGTTGGTTAAACCATTATAGGTCTTGTTTGACCATTGTTGGGCTTGCTTGAACATGGTTTTGAACATGTAACTACAGATGTATATGGTTGACCATGTTGACGATGGTTGATTGTGTTGACAAAGATGACTATTGGTACCACAGTTGACCATGGTTGGATATGGTTGAACTTGTCGACCATGTTGTACTATGGTTATACATGATGACCATGTTTGAACTTGGTCAACTATGAACAAGCATGATTGGCTATGGGTGAACATGTTTGAGCACAATTTCAATGTTTAATTATAGATTTTGTATGGATTTTCATATCCACTATGTATGAATATGTTGAGAATGGTTGACCATGGTCAACCTTGTTGCCCATAATTTGACCATATTACATTATTCGGCCATCCATAATAATATATAATAATAAGAAGAAGAAGAAGAAGAAGAAGAAATATGTTAACGTTAGAAAAAATATCTATTTAATTTAATTTAAAATTTAACATTATTTTAAAAGGAACCACTTAAATAGAAAAAATCACATTCAATATTTTAATATTTTATTAAATATAAACCTATTTGATATCACTCTTTGCTAAATTAAGAAGAGTGTAACCTTATAAGACAAAGGATACACAGGGTAATATCTCTATTTTAATTTCAAATGAGAAGAATAATAATCGATGTATTTTTTGAGTGGAGGGGTTCATTCTACAACTTAGTATGATGTGTAACATTGTTAGCCTGTGACCAAAATTAAAACTTTACTTATATTGACCAAAATAACCTTTAATTATTTTGTCTTTCTAAACTCTCACCATAGTGGGAACCTCAATTACAATAGATAAAGAAAACAACAACGACTCCATAAGCACACACTCGGAGATTCTGGTATGTAGCAGAACTGAAATGAGGCCAGAACAAACATATAGTCACTAATCCCAATAGCAGATTGCATTTAAAACTGTCTCTACCCCATAATTTCCAAGATAAAATGGAGTAATATGCTCTTAATTTCAAAACCATTAGATAAGAAAATGTCGTTGTATTGAAAAAGCATTTCCACTATATAAGAGTAAAGTTTTTGGCTCGCGTCACTTCGTGGAAAAAGCATGACTATAAGATGGTAAGTAAGTGGTGAAATAATAAGGAATTGTCAAATTGATGGACAAATTAATAATTATTTATTTTAAATATATAATAATTAAGATATATATATATATATGATAAAGAAGGTTAATTGTTTAAAACAAAAAGTTATAAATTTGAATTCAAATGTAACTTAAATGGATTTTTATATCGTGTAGTCTAACAAGGCGAAGGAGTTGCCCAGAAAGTGATCCGAATTGGATCCATGAAAAAATTATCAAAGTGCCATGACTGTATCAAATCAGGACAGACTTCAAAATTCATGAACAAAGAACGATCAGGAAGACCTCTGGATAGTGGCAGTTTGCAGCCAGCAAGGAACGATGAGGAGCTCGGTCAAAGCGCGCTGACCGAGGCCCATGGAGACCGCGCAGGAGGAAAAACTGGCAGTTAGGAAGACTGATCGGGAGACAGAGGCCATTTCTAATGCGCGATTAGCGCTTCGCTGGGAAAAACCCCTTAAAAAGGAAAAGTCCCGAGTGCTCAGTCACATGGGAAGCCAGGAAACCATAAGGAAAGTGTTAAGGCAAAAGGTGGGTCTCACGATCCAAAACCGGTGGTATATCGGAGGCACATTGAGATGGTAAGAGGATTTGGCAAAAAACAAGTGATTCCATTCATTGCACGACGTGTGTCCAATGGGTGAGAGAGAAAACTGCCTCTCATCATGTGCTAACGGTTGAGCAAGTCAACTATGTGAAATGAGCGAACACCGTAGGATCTGGGGACTCCAGATCTAATGGCTGAGATTGCGCCCGATGGAGAAACTGGATTTAACAGGGGAATTAAGCTGTGGCATACAAAAGTTTGAAGTCCGATTTGATTGTTGAGTTGGTGGATGAATCATTCCACAGTATAAATAAAATACCAAACCGTCGAGGAAGAGCTGGTGTAGTTCGTGAGAGGAAAAGTGGCCACCTCCCTATGAGACATTGGCGATGATGCAGAGGCAAGTAACTCCAAGCAAACAACAACATACAATCTGAAGGGGCAGAAGACGAAGCGAACAATGAAGGAAAAATTGGCTTTAAGCCATGAACAAACAGAGAACAGAACAGACAGAAGACGAAGACAGAGAGAGAGAGAGCAAAGAAAACATAGTGAAGCAAGAAGCAGAAAACAAAGAGACGAGCTAACCTAAGGCAGCATCGAATAGATAGATGCTTGAGAGGTTCAAGCCATCCCTATGAGGATATCGGTTGGGAATTGAGCACCATTGGACTCATCCCATTAAAGACCAGAGAGGTCAAGACTTGGAAAGGAAAAGATTCTTTGCACTCTAGTGGCTTGGGGAATCCAAGAACCACCCTACTAAGCATCCTCTATTTCAGGAGACTCAAGTTGAGCTCTTCATTGCAAATATCTACTTTAGAGACACAATAAAGGAAGGCCACCACTGAAAGCTGGACCGGAGACGTAGCCTTGGAGAATAGGGTGAACTACTTATTAAATCTGTTGTGTTCTTACATTTGCTTACTATGTTTCTCTTACTGTTTTCCATTCTTCCAGTGTCTGTGTATTTTGAAATCTGATCGATTCGTTGCCTAAAATAACATAGACACACACCAACACATGAGTTTGTAATACCTTCATTCATTAATTAACTAACTGAGGTCACTCACGAGTGATTTCAGATCAAGTGGTATCAAAGCTTTAGGCTGCTAAGGTTAGACAAGCTTCTGTTGGTTTAGCTATTGAATGCTAACTAGATCAAAGCTCAAACTAGGAGAAGGAGAGTTGGTCAAAAATAATCCTGAAATTTGGAGAGTCTATCTTCAAAAGACAATGTGAGAGGAAGGTTCTATGGGGCCAGACCCTCAATTCATAGATAGTTTCTTAGCCATAAAGTCCATGGTAGAAGAAATGTATAGGGACTTTAGAAAACATAAGGATGAAGATTCATTAGGCTCCAAAAAAGACAACGGAGAAGATGAGTCACATTCCCATGACCACTCAAAAGTCAACGGGAAAGAGGAAAGCTTTCTCACACCTCTTGATATCCCTAAAACGAAAACATCTTTGATCAAACTAGATGTTAAATTTTATTTCCCTGTATATGATGGAGAGTTGAATATAGAAAATTTGGACAACTGGATTAGACAAATTGATGTTTATTGCAGAGTGCAAAATATCAATTTAGACAAGAGGAAGATTTAGCTGGCAAGCCTATGCCTTGGAGGCACTGCCTTGGTTTGGTGGGAAGGTAGGACCCAAGCTGACATGAAAAGACATGGTAGGACTATCTCTGTCTGGGGTGAATTTGTTTCTGCAATCAAAAAGTAGTTCTATCCATTGGCCTACATGCAGCAAGCCATTATGAGTTGGCAAACTCTTCGATAGTTGAAAGGGAAAAGTGTGCAAGGGTACACTCAAGAATTTAGAAAGAGAGAATTGATTCTAGGAATCTCAATAGACTCACCTCATACTCTGTTGAAGTACATTGGTGGTCTACATAGCTACATGAGCCACACTATCCTCATGTTTAATCCCACTAGTATAGATGAGATATCTGTACAAGCTACTCATCTAGAGGCTCGAGGAAAGAATGGAAGTCTAGAAGTTGGGGGATCATCCAAACCCACTACAAGCAAGAATAAGGTGAAAAGAAAGCAAAAATGGAAAGCAAGGAAGGCTAACACTACACAGGAAAGCAAGGCTTCATGCACTCACTATAAAAAGGATGGGCATGATGATGAGCATTGTTGGATTCTACATCTAGAGCTGAGACCTAAGAAGTGCGAGGGCAAGAAGAAGAATATTGTTGTAGCTATTCAGAAAGATGTGGGGTCAGACTTAGGAGATGAAACAACCATTGCAGCCATAGGTATAAGAGGTTATCCACTTTAGAGAATGCTGAAATCAAGAAGCAGGTGCAGGAGTTACTTGAGAAGGGGTTCATCAGACCTAGCACATCACCATGTGGGTCACCAATCGTTTTGGTGAGAAATAAAGATGGCTCATGGAGAATGTGCATTGATTACTGAGCATTGAATAAGATAACAATAAAAAATCAGTATCCCCTTCCTCACATAGAGGATATTTTAGATCAATTGAAAGAAGTTGTTTACTTCTCCAAGCTAGATTTGCATAATGGATACCATCAGGTTAGAGTTACAGAACAAGATGCATGGAAGACTGCTTTCAAAACAAAGCAGGGATTGTATGAGTGGCTAGTTATGCCTTTTGGCTTAACTAATGCTCCTGCTACTTTCATGAGATAAATGAATGATGTACTCAAACATTTTCCTGATGATTTTGTTATTGTGTATCTAGATGACATTCTGATATTTAGCAAAAAGTGGGAAGAAAACTTAAAGCATGTTAAGCAGACACTAGATGTTTTGAAAAGAGAAAAACTTTATGTTAAACTCTCAAAATGTGAATTTGGCAAAACATATTTGAATTATTTGGGTCATATATTAGGGGGTGGTGAATTGAAGATAGATCCCTCTAAGGTGGCAATCATTGTAAACTGGCCTAAACCGAAATCTCCTATAGAAGTTAGAAGCTTCTTAGGAGTAGCACAATATTGGAGGAAGTTTATTTCTAACTTTTCCTCAATTGCAACTCCCTTACATGCTTTGATAGGATTGAACAAGGTGTTTCAGTGGGGAGGAAAATAGTAGAAAGCCTTCGACACCTTGAAAGAAAGGATTAGTACAGCACTTGTACTAGCACTACCTGATCTTCAAAGACCATTTGAGATCCAAATAGATGCCAGTGACTATGCCATGGGAGCAGTGTTGACACAGCATGTTAAACCCATATGTTATCATTCTGAGATATTTAATTCTACAATAGTTAACTGTCCTACATATGATAAAGAATTGTATGCATTAGTACAGAGTGTGAAAAAGTGGAAACATTACTTAATGGAGAAAGAAATAGTAATACATACTGATCATCAACCACTTCAATATCTACACTCCCAAACTAAGTTGCAAAAATCACGGCACTATAGATGGATGGGTTTTGTACAACAGTTTCATTTAGTCATCAAATATAAAAAGGGCATACACAATAAAGTTGCAGACATCTTATCTAGACCCATTATAAATGCATCTACTATACTTAAGCATAATTCTATGTTACATGAGAGTTACATTGAACAATATGCTCAAGATGTAGACTTTAAAGATGTATATGCAAATTTAAGTCAAGGTAAACGAGTAGAAGAATTGGATTATCATGTAAAGGACCGACTCTTATATCATTGTGGGAAGTTATGCATTTCACAAAATGAAAGAGTAAAGATTATTCGAGAAGAACACACTTCTCTAATATTAGGTCACTTTGGCCTAAGTAAAACAGTTGCACAGCTGCAAAGATTTTGTTATTGGCCAAAAATGAATGATACAGTTTCTATATATGTAAGAGGGTGTACTATGTGTGATAAAAGCAAGCCCAGTAATAGAAAACTAGGCTTGTACACTCCATTACCAGATCCTTCTCACCCTTGGGAAAGTGTTTCCATGGATTTTGTTGGAGGACTGCCTAAATCTAGGAAGGGTCATGATTATCTATATGTTGTTGTGGATTAGTTCAGCAAAATGTGTATTTTGATACCTTGTAATAAACAAATTACAGTT
This sequence comes from Pinus taeda, assembly GCA_000404065.3. Lineage (NCBI taxonomy): Eukaryota > Viridiplantae > Streptophyta > Pinopsida > Pinales > Pinaceae > Pinus > Pinus taeda. Next base: position 53,848 of record APFE031710669.1, read on the forward strand.
GAACAAACTGAAAAAACTATTCTTTGAACATGTATGGGTTCATTTTGGATTAGCCACTTCCATTGTATCTGATCGAGACACCTTATTTGTGGGGAATTTTTCGTCAAGTCTGTGGGAACTGATGGACACCAAACTGAAGAAAAGCACAACTTTTCATCCATAAATTGATGGCCAGACAGAAGTAGTTAACAGGACAATGATCCAGTTACTAGAGGATATTGCAACAAGCATCCTAAGCTTTGGGATGAACATTTATGTTATGTGTAGCATGCTTACAATAGAGCAAAACATTCATCTACACAGAGATCTCCTTTTGACACCTGTTTTGGTTTCACACCAAGGTCTCCTTTGGATTTTGTCTTTGGTAAAGACACCACAGTTGAGGGACACAATGATATGGATAGGACAACTAGGTTCATTGAACAAATCCAAGAGATCCACCAGGCAGTACAGGAACAGCTGGAAAAGGGCCAAGCCAAATACAAGGCAAGGCATGACAAGCATCGGATGGAGCATAGTTTCCAAGTTGGTGACCAAGTCTGGTTGTATATCAACAAGGATAGGATGCAAGGTGAAGGAAAAAAGCTAAAGCCTATTAGGTATGGACCCTTCAAGATACTTGAGAAGATTGGTGAGAATTCTTTTCACCTTGATCTACCAGCTTACATGCACATCTACTCAGTCGTAAATGCAGATTGCTTGAGATTGTTTGAACCTTCACTAATTGAGGATCCCAAAGAGCATAGTCAATTGACTTATATTGATGACCTGTTACCTGAATATCTTAATGAATTCTAGGAAGACAGAGTTCTGGACATGAAGGTGAGGAAAACACACAGAGGAGATGTTGAGTACCTCAAAATTGGGCTCAAGGGTTCAAAGCTGAGCAGTGCAAAGTGGATAGAGATTGGAAAAGTGAGAAAATTGTACCCTCACTTAGTCGATGCTTAAAAACCAACTTTTGGTGGTCCAGAAGCTTTTTTGGTGGGAAGGCCATGATCTGAATTGGATCCATGAAAAAATTATCAAAGTTCCATGACTGTATCAAATCAGGACAGACTTCAAAATTCATGAACAAAGAGCGATCAAGAAGACCTCTTGACAGTGGTAGTTTGCAGCCAACAAGGAATGACGAGGACCTCGATCAAAACGCGTTGACTGAGGCCCATGGAGACCACGCAGGAGGAAAAAATGGTAGTTAGGAAGACCGGATCGGGAAACAGAGGCCATTTCTGATGCGTGATTAGCACTTAGTGCTAATCGTGCATCGTTGGGCAAAACCCCTCGAAAAGGAAAAGCCCCGAGCATTCGGTCACATGGGAAGCCGGGGAACTAGAAGGAAAGAGCTAAGGTGAAAGGTGGGTCCTACGCTCCAAAACCTGCGATATATCAGAGGCACATTGGGACGGTAAGCAGATTTTGCAGAAAACGAGCGATTCCATTCAGCGCACGACGCATGTCCAGCAAATGAGAGAGAAAACTACCTCTCATCATGCGTTCGATCGAGCAAGTCAACTGTGCGAAATGAGTGAACACCATAGGATCTGGGGACTCTAGATCTGATGGCAGAGATTGTGCCCGATGGAGAAACTGGATTTGACAGGGGAATTAAGCTGTAGTATACAAAAGTTTGAAGTCCAATTCGACTGCTGACTTGGCGGATAAATCATTCCACAGTATAACTAAAATACTGAACTATCGATGAACAGCTGGCAGAGTTCGTGAGAGGACAAGTGGCCACATCCCTGTGAGACGTTGGCGATCACACAGAGGCAAGAAAATCCAAGCGAACAACAGTAGGCAATCTGAAGGGGCGGAAGAGGAAGCGAACAGTAAAGGAAAAATTGGCTTTAAGCCATGAACAGATAGAGAACATAATAGACAGAAGGCGAAGACAGAGAGAGTGAGAGCGAAGAAAAGACAGTGAAGCAAGAAGTAGAAAACAAAGAGCCGAGTTGACCTAAGGTAGCATCGAGCAGACAAAACTAGGCTTGAGAGGTTCAAGCCATCCCCGTGAGGATATCTCTTGGGAATTGAGCACCATTGGACTCATCCCATTAAAGACCAGAGAGGTCAAGACTTGGAAAGGAAAAGAGTATGTGTACTCTAGTGGCTTGGGCAATCCAAGAACCACCCTACTAAGCATCCTCTATTTCAAGAGACTCAAGTTGAGCTCCTAATTGTAAATCTTTGCTTTAAAGACACAATAAAGGAAGGCCACCACTGAAAGCTGGACCGGAGACATAGGCCTGGAGAATAGGGTGACCTCTTTATTAAATCTGTTGTGTTCTTGCATTTGCTTACTGTGTTTCTCTTATTGTTTTCCATTCTTCCAGTGCCTATAACATAAACACACACTAGCACATGAGTCTGTAATACCTTCATTTATTAATTAATTAACTAAGGTCACTCACGAGTGATTTTCAAATCAGAAAGTTATGGAAATTCTGGTCATATTTAGAGAAAATACGGCAAGGATTTTTGTAAATCCAAGTTATAGTAGTTAAACTTCAAAATTTTAGTTGTACTAGATGTTTTTGATGGTGCTGAATCCATTTCAACCATCAAAAACATGATTCAAACACTGTCACTACAAGATTTTTTGAATTTTTTTGCCCGGATTCAGGCCACCTTTGGCCATCTCGGCAATTCCTCCACCTCGTTAGATGACTCCTTTTTATAATACAATTAAAAAAATCCGTCATCCCATCCATTGTTGACTAAAATTTTAAAAATAAATTATTATTATAATTCCCCGCAATATTATAATATTATCCAGCTTTTTCTTAATCTAACTATGATCAAATTCCATGCCACCATAAATATTTTAACAAATGTCTAACATCCCACTCCAACATTTATTAACAGAGATGTGATGTAGGAAAGTGTTCCCTCTGTGGACAGAGGCAACCCCTCTAGCCCTAGAGTGGTTCTAGTCACAAACAAGGATAGATCAACAATAGCTTTCCTTAAACAGTTAAAGTTGGAGGCCTACCTCAACCGGTGGTCGATGGAGTTCCGTTGCACTGCTCCAGCTTTCGCTTCCTCAATGAGTGATCAACATGAAACAAAGCAAAGGAAATACAACAAAGCATGTAACCCGGAACAACAATGAACTATTTACTCACAAAGTCAAGAAGTCATGAGCTATCAAGTACATTACATACAAGACATAGGAAAACATCATTGATTGCATTAATAATGAAATAAAAATAAGCTTACAACCAAAGTCTTGATGTCACAAGCCTTCTCAGAAGGGTCTAGTCAGCATGTTCTTCAAAAATTCACTCTTTGAAGATGGATCTCCCAACATACAAGAGCTCTCTCACTCATAATCATTACACAAGATTAAGGGAACTTCAAAACCTTCCACAAGTTATCAACAATCCCACACTTTCCACACTCACACCAGTTATATAGCAAACTCAAAAAGCACTAACAACACTGCTCAACTAGCCAACTATCAGGAACCCGCAATGCATATCAATGGTGAGAGTTTAAATAGGAGAAGGAGTCTCCATGAAAGGTGGAAAGAAGAGCTTATCATCAAGGAAGGTAGCACAATTGACAGAACTACCACACCAGGGAGGGAAGGGCGACATAAACTAGGCCAAGAACCAAGTCTAGACTCATCTGGAAGGACGAATGTTGTAACAAATTTGCCCAATCTGGATCATCGCAAGCATATAACTGAGATTCAGTGCTGACATAGCAAGTGATCAGTACAGCTAGTCAGATCATCACTGAAAGAAACACATAGCCCCGCGCTAGTGCTTAAAATTGGGCCATCGCGGGAATCAGGTGTACTTTCGCACTGGTAGCGCGAATGGACATTTCATGAGTGCCTCTCAACGCGTTTATTAAGACAATAACTGCGATGAGGCAAATAACTTAGGAAAAGTGGGTCAATTGGCAGTATAGGAGAGCATTTGTTTGTCATAAGCATGTTTGACTTGGACACATGACACAGTGAGAAGACCGAGAGTGAAAGCGGTGATAAATTATTGTGTAACAGATGCCCCCTAAAGTATGAACACCATCTGGAAGAACCTGTAGGCGCAACTGATATCTATGATAGTGAAATACATGTAGTCTAGGTATGGATGCAGCCATCCAAAAGACATATGAGCTAGGTCTGTGGTATGGACGCAACCATCCAGCTAATGAGACCATGATAATGATAAAGGTATGGTTGCAGCCACCCATGAAGACTCACGTAGGGTCGCAACCATCCATCAATGAGTCATGTAATCACGAACCAATCCACACAACCTGAACATGTGTGATCTAAGTTCAGGGTCTTGAACCCAACCAATCATAGTAAAAATTCTAACATGCGAATAGAGGTGCTGAAGTCAATCATGATAGAAAATCGCTTGATTACTGGTCGATGATGTAAACCGTTAACAAGCGCAAGAGAAACCACCAATAATGTTAATGGCTCTCAAGGTACTGTCCAGTACAATCCATGAAGTGTGAAGAATGAGTTGAAGTTGAACACCCGTGGAATCCCCCAATCAGTGACCAATGATGTAAGTCGACCGTCAAGAGTGAAGAACTTGCCATTAAGGCATGCAAGCTCTAAGGTACCAAAGGGGGATCTCTAGATCAATCTCCTAGATAACGAGTTGATGACGACAGGAGACGACCCGTCACAGGAGGGCCATAATGCTTCCCCCATCAATGACACAAGACAAGGAACAGGTAGTAGATGGTGAAACAGAGTATCAGAGAAGGAGACAAAGGTGTAAACTATAGAAGGATTATACTCTTGAACATGTTGGTGACACGACTCCGGAGGGTGGCAGCATTCAAGTACCAAAGTATCAGAGGCTTAATGGAGACAACATGGATTAGATGGAATGAGGCTAAATGACAACCCAAACCCGCGAGAGGCCAAATCACGATGTGTGGATGTCCCAACCCGACGAGAAGCAGAAGTGTCGATGTTCAAGAGTGACTAGATGCGATAGACATTCAACGATGTTTTCCAAATATTCCCCCACCATTGCTGGCGAGTACCCCAATTATTTTTGAAAACAAGCTTGAAGGGGATAGCATATGCTTGTGATATAAGTTTGACCTTCGGTCGAATCCAACCTAGTAATAGTTTAACGAGCCCTAGGAAGGAGAAGCTTGAGTCTAGTCATCATGACGAGTCCAATGTCATCAGGGTTTAATGAGCCCAACATAGGCAAAACTCGGAGTATTTTTCATGTTTGGGGAGTTTGAAAAAGACACAGAAAATAAAGCTCCAGGGGGGTCCTTTTTCGTAAAGTCGTGTCTCTCAAGCCCGAAAAAGTATAAAACGATACTCGAAACAATTGCTTGACCATTACGATCAAGGAGTACCTTTCGTGATTAGTGACTTCGACCTGAAAAAGTACAAAAGCAACCGAAATCACGTTGTTTCGTAGCCAATGACGAGCTCAAAATGACAAAATCCAGACAATCTTTTCGTTTTTTAGACGGTCGGAAAAGAGCTTAAAGGTGACTGCCTCTTATTTACTTTTAATGAGTCAAGAAGAACAACTTGGCGATCTTTTCATCTTTAACGAGTCAAAAAAGAGCTTAAAGGTGACTTGTTCTAGAGGAACGAGTGGTATAAAGGGTAGCAACTAGTGTCGGGAATGGTGGAATTGCTCAAAACATGTAATGGTTAAGAGGCTGGCTAATAAAACCACTCATAGCTGCGGTTCCTCAGGAAAGGAAAAACAACCAAGTGAAAGCATGTGATCGGCTAAAGAAACGGTGGCAATGGAATGAAACAACCAAGGCTCATCTAGCATAATTTAGCAAATAAAATGGCAATCACGAGATGTAAATCAGCTATGGATTCAGTTTTGTACAAGCTTGAACCACGGGGAACTCTGCTTGGATTCGGTTTCATGTTGACACAAGCTTGAAACGAAAAACTATGCTTGTTATGAGTTCACATGCCCCCTGAATAATGATGCAAATCGAGGTACATGCCCCCCAAGCTTTATTGCATTCAATGAGGTGGATGGAATGAAGGTTCACTTTCGAGGTCTTGGAAATATTCGACTTGGATTTTACGAGATCTTAAGCAAAGACTGGATGTGGAAAGGGAATTGTTTCATATTTTTAATGAGGTTAACATGGTAAAAGAACTATACTCATAACCCTGGTTTCATTTTTTAACGAGGTTGACACATGAACAAACTATGCTCGGGACCCCTGTTTCATTTTTTAATGAGGTTGAGACAGGAGTAAACTATCCTCACAACTCCTTTTTTCATTTTTTAACGAGGTCGACACAAGATTAGAACTATCCTCGGGACTCCTGGTTTCATTTTTTAACGAGGTTGAGACACGAACAAACTATCCTCGTGACACCCCTGTTCATTGGCCATATGAGAACACGGCTCCCAAGAGGTCTTCGCAGGATGGAAGGGATGCACTCTGGGAGGAATACATGTCACGATGCACTAATGACAAATCAGGCTCCAATGCCCCCAGCACATGATGTACGAGACCATCTGCATGATCATCACTAGAGGCAGAGACAGAATGGGTAGCCACATAATTGACCTGTGGCAAGGAAGGTACTATTTCCGAGCAAGAACCAAGAGGGGATGACAGCGGCACAGGAGGCACCGGGTGACTAAAGAACGACAATTGATCAATATTCACCATTCTTCCATCGTGTGGAAAACAAACCACATGGAAAAGTGAAGAGACAAGAGCTTCCATGGCATAAACATAGTCACGGCCAAGGAGAAGACTGAAATCTAAAGTACCTTGGACAATCAATACATCTATATAGACGGTTTAGCCTCCCAAAGTAACAGGGAACTTCAGAAGGATCCCTAACGGTTGACTGGTTCCTCCATCAAACGCTAACAGATTCTGTGCGACCGGCACAAGCTGTGGAGAACCCAAAGCTTGCCAAGTAGTGGAAGGCATAAGACTGATAGATGCACCCTCATCTAGGACAGTGCTAGGTATTGCCTTATCATAGGCATGTACTGTAATCTAGAAAGGCACATGGGATGGAAGGCACAATGCAGTCAAATGACTCCAGTCAAAGGAAATGACCGAACTACTTGGTGGGGGAATCGTATGATTGCCACCTTGCTCTATAAGAGCCGAAGAAGGACCCTCTTGACCAACAGGGATAGGAGGGTGGTTTTTGGACTCAGGAGAATCTGACAAGACGAGAAGAACATGAGCATGATGCTCTTCCAAAATAGAGTGATCACCAGGACATGAACCCAAGTCGACACTCTCTCTGACCAATGGTTGGTCTAGAATAGGCTTAGCACAGCTAGGTTTAGAAAGAGGAGCATGGAAAAGAGAAGAATCTAAGTCAATCTCTTTGTCAATAGGGAGAAGGTTTGAAGAGAGCCTCTGATAACCAATGGGAAGTTGGCGTGAAGAAGCTGTAAGATTTTCCAAAACAGTGGAAGCTTTATCCATGAGCAGACAAAGGTGAAGGGGATGGTTGCCTTCACACAGTCTACAGGGGAATCAAATCTTCCCTTTCTTCTTACCATTTCCAGTTGATAGGGTAGCATCACCATGAGCTTCAAAGGATGATGAGGGATGAGCTGGATCGTGAGACCATGCTTCTAAGATCCTAGGAATACTAGGACAATCACAAAGAAGATGGTCACCTTTGCACAATTTGCAAGGAAACTTAACCTTCCGTAGAGGAGTAGAAGGTGTTCTGACCTGGGATGTACTCGGAGCAGTAGTTGCACAGGTGGCCTTGCATTTATCAAACTTTTTCTTCTTCTTCATCATCTTCTTCTTCTTCTTAATCTCCTGGTTACTAGATGTGAAACTTTCACCAGGCGAAGGAGGAGAGGAGGAGGAAGAAATAGGTGAAGAAGGCGTAGGCTCAACCTTAGAATCATCATGCTATGGTTCAGATGGAGAAGATGGTGGAATAGGAGTCATGACACTTGGGACCACCGAGGTTGAAAACAACCATACGGGCAAACCAATGGTTAACCCAGGCAAAGACAATGTTTCCATATATGGAGCACCAACATTTCCAAACAGAGGAAACAGACCAGGATTTCCATCTAGGGGAAGGCCTTGGCCAGTAGACTCACGGGATGTTTCCATCAGGAACAAACCTGAAAAACACTCTTATCACAACCAAGAACTCGAACTGTTACCAGCAATATTTTGTGGGTAGTAAATTTTATGACACAGGAACAAAACTTGACCTTTTCATATTTCAGGAGTCGAGAAAAGGACGAAAAGGTGACTCTATCTCTTTCGAGGTTTAATGAGCCTGAAAGGATAAGTTCTCAGGTGAACCTTTTATTTTAGGGAATCCCAAAAGGAGTGAAAGTGACTAATCTGGAGAACTAGGAAAAAGGTTTACCAAACAACCCGTAAAACTGCATATACACCTTGGCAGTGATATGAAAACCCAGGACTTTCCGTACGGCAGTCAATCTTCCTAAATGTTGTGTTCGGTGCGTTATAGTTTGCAAGGCAGCAGACACGGCTTTCTAAGGATAAAGGATGATAACCTACGGGAGGGTAGAGAGATCACTCCCAAATGAAGAAAGCCAAGACAAGCGAATACAAACAGTAAGAACCAAAATGCATCAATACACTAATCTCACGATGCATCGATACTACTAATGAAAGATTTAAAATTCGCTTTCCAATTTTTCAAACATGAAAATTCATAATGCAAATGTACTTTCACTTTCATATGCTAAATGAATGAAAACTTTTGATTTGCTTTTTTGTTTTGAATTCAAGGAAGCAAACAAGCAAGTGTGAACGAACTGGTTCATCCAAACAATTGTGATCTATGGTTGGTAGTGAAGAAATTGAATCAACATAAAAGATTGGTTCAATAATTGTCACTAAAAATCAACCAGCAAGAAAACAAGTAGTGAAAGAGCCTCAAGCAAACCACAAGAAGGTTGTGGATGAACCTTGAACAGACAAGTAACCCAAGCAAATGGTTTCTCGATGAAACTTCTAAAGGGCTAGGTCACATAGTAAAAAAAAACACAAGACTCACTCAATGAAATCAAAGAGACAGTACCCTAACCAAAAGCAATTAAAACAAGTGAATGAGAGACAAGAAACAATAGGGGATAAGAAAGATTGATGAATCTAGGAGGTAAAGTTGTCAAAACAACTTTACAGGAATCATCGCAAGTGTTACACTGACAACTAGAGATGTCGTCGCTAAAATAGGTACCATTGCTAGTGATGCACAGACAACTAGAGATGTCATCGCTAGAATAGGTACCATCACTAGTGATGCACAAACAACTCGAGATGTCATCGCAAGTTTTACACTGACAACCCGAGATGATCGCGGAAGTACACCTATTTTCCACGATGATGCGATTTCAAGAGTCATCGCAAGAATTAAATTAGAAACTCGAGATCATCGCGGGTTTAAAGCTATAAAGTGGCGATGACATCGCGACTGTACACGTCTTTTCCACGATGGTTCGATTTCAGGAATCATTACGACTGTGTGACGTTATCCAGCGACGCACAGGATTTTACAAAAGAGTGATCGCGATGTCACTGCGACTGTTAGACTATGTTCCACGATCATGCAAAAAACAATGGCAAACAAGCCAAAAGCTCCCAAACCAAAACTAGCCAATCTAACAGATAATAGAGGGACCTCCCAAATCTATCTAGGTGACCCAAAAGACTGATAATTTATCCCTAAAAACAAAGAGAGACCAAACTCAAAATCAAAACAAGAGAAAAGAGAAAAACATAGGATAGACTACCCAGTGGAGCCGGCAATTTGTGATGCAGGAAAGTGTTCCCTCTGCAGACAGAGGCAAACCCTCTAGCACTAGAGTGGGTCTAGTCACAAACAAGGACAAATCAACAATAGCTTTCCTTAAATAGTTAAAGTTGGAAGCCTACCTCAACTGGTGGTCGATGGAGTTCCGTTGCACTGCTCCATCTTCCGCTTCCTCAATGAGTGATCAACCTGAAACAAAGCAAAGGAAATACAACAAAGCACGTAACCGGTAACAACAATGAACTATTTACTCACAAAGTCAAGAAGTCATGAGATATCAAGTACATTACATATAATACATAGGAAAGCATCATTGATTGCATTAATAATGAAATAAGAGTAAGCTTACAACCAAAGTCTTGACATCACAAGCCTTCTCAGAAGGGTCCATCCAGCATGTTTTTCAAGCATTCACTCTTTGAAGATGGATCTCCCAACATACAAGAGCTCTCTCACTCATAATATTTAAACAAGATTAAGGGCACTTCACAACCTTCCACAAGCTATCAACAATCCCACACTTGCCACACTCACACCAGCTATCTAGCAAACTCAAAAATCACTAACAGCACTACTCAACTAGCCAACTATCAGGAATCCACAATGCATATCAATGGTGAGAGTTTAAATAGGAGAAGGAGTCTCCTTGAAAGGTGTAAAGGAGAGCTTATCATCAAGGAAGGTAGCACAATTGACGAAACTGCCACACCAGGGAGGGAAGGGCGAGATATACTAGGCCAACAACCAGGTCTCAAGTCATTTGGAAGGCCGACTATTGGAACAAATTCACCCAATCTGGATCATCGCGAGCATATAACTGAGATTCAGCATTGACATCGCAAGCGATCAGTACAACTAGTCAGATCATCATTGAAGGAAACACATAGCCCCGCGCTGGTGCTTAAAATCAGGCCATTGTGGGAATCAGGTGTACTTCCGCGCTGGCAGTGCGAATGGACTATTCATGAGCACTTCTCAACGTGTTTATTAAGCCAATAACCGCAATGAGGTAGATAACTTAGTAAAAGTGGGTCAATTGGCAGTATAGGAGAGCATTTGTCTGTCATAAGCATGTTTGACTTGGACACATGACACAGTGAGAAGACCGGGAGTGAAAGCGGTGATAAATTACTATGGAACAAGAGATTTCTTATGTCAATTTGATTTAAAACTCTTTTATATATGTCCTTCATATCCAAGAGCCACTAAGAGATATTTCACTAATTATTTTGTGTGTTTGACAAGACATTATCAAATCCATCTTTCATTAAAGAAATTGTCCTAATATAAGACACGTTTTGTGATAAAAATTTAAAACATAGTTGTTGTCTTATCAATATATTGGAATCATTTTTATATGGATGTATCGGGCGTATCTTTGAAACCAATTTAAAAACCATAATAAAGGGAAATCAAACTTAAATCTCATTCCAATAATCCTAACCAATTATAAATTTTTCTATTTTAAAATATATATATTTATATATAAAAGTTTATAAGAATTTATTTATACTCGTAAATTGATTCCAAATACTAAAATTTTAGAGGCCGGAGTTAGTGATAAGGCTTGTTTTCATATTGCTTTTTTTGTTTACACTATGAACTTATGAGTGAAGTCCCTAGAAATTACATTACCCAGAGAAACCACTTATTTTCATATTGCTTGTATTTTTTATATTGGCCTACTAAGGCTAAGCTAAATTCCCGATAACATTTTAAGGATTTGATAGAATGCTAACATATGTAAGAAGTCAACAAGGTTGGGTCACTGGCAATTCGTTGGAGGGATTTTCCAATTGTTGGCACACAAGTTTTGTCATGTGTGCTCGTCCAGCCACTTATGCATTGGGATAAATAGTTTCTAGGTTGGTGTTGTTGCTCCAGCGTATGAAAGGATGATAACGATTTATCCAATCCAATCAAGCAACGAACTATGAAGTAGCACATGTAGTATTTGAATCAAGAATATTGGTAAAATTACAATGAAATTGATTATAATTTTAGATGCCAAACTTTGGTTTGGAAATTAAGTGGAAAAGTTGTTAGTGTGGGAGATAGTGAATGAGAAATTTAAAAATAAAAATAAAACCATTAGCCAACACAAAATCAAGAAATTTAACATGTGTGACTCTAAGATAAGGTGTGTAATATTAACCATATATAAATGACACCAAGATTTCCTTGGTAAGTAGACACTCAAGTATCCAATTCTTTCAAACCGTGATTATGATAATGATGTCTTCTTCATAGGGGTGGTATTTGGTTTATGAGGCAACACCATGGATGACTTCTCACATGCTTTTTGTTGTTTGACTAGTTGATTAAAGGGAGGAATGTTGGAGGTGGCCAAACATATTGCTTTTGTTAAATTTTATAAGGTAAAATTAAGGGAGTCAAGTTTGTTTTTTAATATAATTATATTAATTAAGATTTTTCTTGTAAAAAGGAAAATTGTTAAATTGAACGTTGTTTATTTAGTTTTATTTAACTAATATTTTATAAAAGCATGAATGATAAAAAAATTATAAGAGTTTTGACAAAAGAAAACTTCTACAAAGGGCCACAAGAGTCCCATGAACATGAAGTTTCCATGAGCATATATAGTAATTCAAAAAGTATTTCAAAATGGTATACGACATTATTGCTTGAATAATTATTTGAAGAAAGAGTGAGCTCTTGTAGAGGGCTTGATCACCATATTCTTATTTTAATGGGTATGTCCGAGCGTTGCAATCATGGAAAGCACACCAAAGCACCTTTTTGGAAGGATAATTCAGTGATAACAAAGTAACAATTATATTTTTCTTACTTGGATGTATATGAACCAAAGCAATCTCCATTTTACAATAGTATGAAGTATTTTTTTTATTTTCATTAATGACTTCTCAAGAAATATTTTCATTCATTCATTCTCATTTTAGCCCTCAGGGTTAGCTCAATTGGTCAAGGTCTCATTGCCAAAGCACCTTGCCATTAGGAGGTCATGGGTTCAATTTTCCTCGATGCCCTTATGGTTAGGCTCAAACTAGTTTGGCCAAGGGGAGTGGTCCATTCAAGTGGACCTACCTTGATTTTCCATGAAAAAAAATAAGATATATATAATTATATAATTATATATATATATATAATATATATATATTATATATATATATATATATATATATATATATATATATATATATTTCATTTCTTTAAAAGAAAAGATGGGAGATTTATAAAAAAAATTCATAAAATATCTTTTATAGTGGAGGAGAGTATTTCTTCAAGAATTTTGAAAAACATTGCATTGTGAGAAAAAAGAAAAATAATGCAATTTTAATAGAGAGCTCTTGATACATTTTTTAGAGTATGTGTAATGCTCCATCCCACTGTTCGTAGCCTTGAGGTTGAATGGGATGTATTGCTTTTAATTAACTTGACATCCATGATCTCACTATGAAAATGGTGTTACAATTTTTTTCCTTTTTCCAAAATTAGCGGAATTAACTTTGGACACTAGAATCATCTTAGTTTCCCTGAGAGATTTCTAGCGATAAACATTTTAACATGATCTGACACCTGGATTGAAATTTATGCTCATTTAAACTTATTCACTCCATCCCTACCACATAAGCAAGAACCTACCACATGGCACCCACATGTCACCCATGTGACACCCACATGGCACCTACATGGTTCCATTAGCCCACCCAAGCGACTCCACCTCATTCCTGGCACCAAATAGCAGCCATGGTTACATCCTAGTGGCACCTAGCACATCATGTTTCCTAATGGCCCCATGACATTTCCCTTAACTTGCAAACCAACATTTACCATTATAATAAATCTAAGTTAAACCCATCACCACTCACCTACTATCTCATCATAAATTGATCACCAGTGTTTATATTAACAACACACATCAAATGTGCCCCCCCTTCCTTCCAACAGTGAACAAAGGGGGGTCTTCTATTTTTCCCTTCTGTCATTAAACGATGAGTGACTCCGCTCTGGAAAAGTCTTCCATGTCTCCACTTGGCTGCAATAATAACCTATATAAACTGTAGTCCCCCTTCCTTCTAACATATAACAAGGGGGGTCTACAATAGTCAACTAACTATCAATTGGCTGACATAATTTTCTCCATTATGTTCCCTCCATTAGTTTGCAGCTTTCCCACCCTGGTGCACTTAAACTATGACCTTCATGGCACGACTAAATTTCCCACGTCAAGTGATGGGAATGAAACACTGTCTTATGGTTCCTTTCAATCGCACCCTAGTTGAAAAGATCCACATGAAATCCCTTAGGGTATCCATGCTCCATGGTGAGGTGGCTTTCAGCCACATTAACTTCTCATCAACACCACATAGTTCTCCTACACCTAATGGCACCACTAAGCACCTCCCTGTATCATTTGGTGACATGTAATTCCTAATGTCCATGTCATCATCCTTCTACCGACATGATGATGCCTCTCTTTCATGTGGCATCCTCCCATGATGTCATGTGTCACTCAGAAAATAGCTACTTAGACTTCCAAATGGGTCTTTCCACCATGTCACATTTTACACTATCAATAGGCACATTAGCAAGCTCGCCACATCATGAGTACATGCCATCGGTGTCCCTTCTAGCATCCCCACCTTGGCTCAAGTCCCGAAATTTGAGCAAATTACCACTTCATCTGATCTAAAAATATTGAAGGTTTTTTGTAAAATTTTGCAAGTTATTTTATGCCGTGTGGGCAATGGATAAAAATTGCAAGAGCACATAAACTTATTAAAATTAGTTAAGTTTTGTAGATTTTAACAATGAAAAACAGACAACATGCAACATCACAAAACAACAATTTAATGACAGATTTCACCCCTCCTAGGCTACGTCTCAGGGTCCAGCTTCCAATGTTGGAACTTTATATTATATGCTTAAAATGACAATTATTAAATCAACATATAATGTTTAAATTGAAAAAATAACACTTCCATTATGTCCAGAACACCCAAAAACCCCCCTGTAGGCTCTTCTTGGGTTCAAAAAGGACAGAAAATGGCTAAGTTAGGGCTCCTTCTTCATTTCCTTGCTAATTTTCCTACAAAATTGACTCTCTATTAAAATTGAAAATGAATTCCACCTTTGGCGGCCTTGGAGAGTGATAAACTAGTGCACTTTCATCGACAAATCATTCGATAAATGTGCAAATTATCGAGTCATTAAGAGCACCAATAGGGTCACAGTAATATTCCTCTGCCCCTTGGTTTGATCGTATGGTATATAATATGACCGAGATGCGAGGCAAAGGCCACATGCCCACAAACCCTCCACTCTAGGTCACATTATCATTATATGACCGTGAATTAGGGTGTAGGCAGGGTGTGACGGGTCCCGCCCTTATAGTGATAAAAGTCAAAGGTTACGTGATATTTAATGGGACTGGGGATAGTGTGAATTCCCGACCCCTTCTGCCTTAGCACGACACACAATCATGTCACGTTCACATGACTCGATGTTGGGTTGGTCGGGTGAGCCCGCTGGCCCACCCCCCCCCCCCTCCCCCCCACAAACTACCAACTATTACAATTTAAATATATGTGGCCCATGTTATATAACAAGAATCATTGTGTGGTGTATTAGTAAAGCATTGCACTGTGATGACGGAGGTCATGGAGTTGAACCCTATCGAGGTTGGTCAGTCAACTAACAAATTTTACATGAACGTTGAAGGCCACATGGCACCCTCTCATAGGGCCACATGTCACCCTCCAATTGGCCAAAACCAAAGCTTCACCAACTAATAGAAAACTACCAATTATCCCTCTACGATTATGCCACATGTCAGTATGGGACTGGTACATCTAACCACTATACTTCATACTCACCTTGTTGACATCAATGCCATGTCATCGTACAACTTGTTGAGTCAGCTACCCAATCAACCATGCAAGTTTACTTTTTAACTATGTTCCAAAAAATTTGAAATGTGATAACTTTCTCACATAGTGTTGGATTGAGGCGATTCAAGCATCGTTGGAATCAAAACGATGTGATCTACAACCTAGAACTAGTTTCAAGAGAATTTGAGCACTTTTATCTTTGAGGATATTTTTTACCCCCTAGATCATTTCTCCCCATTGGAAGCTTTTGGACCACCAAAAGTCTATTTTTACTCGCACGTAAGTGAGATTACATCAACCTCAATTTTCTGATCTCAATCCACCTTTCTTTACTTGGATTGGTGCCTTTGAGCCCCACTCGAAGATACTCTATATTGCCTCTACATGAAGTCCTAATTCTCCTGTTAAGAATTGTGTCTTCCTGCAACTCATCTAAATATCTAGGAGTAAAATATTCTATAGATGGAATTTGAAAATTCTCTTCATGATTGTCAACCATTGGAGGTTCATACAATCTCAATTTTTCCACCTTGACAGTAGAATAAATTTTCATGTAAGGTGGCAAATCTTGTCGAAAATCATTGTTATCAATCTTCTCCAGAAGTTTGAAAGGACCATATATAATTGGCTTGAGCTTTTTACCTTCACCTTGAAGTCTTTCCTTGCTGTTATACAACCAAACTTGATCTCCTACCTGCAAATCATGATCAACCCTATGCTCGTCATGTCTTGCTTTGTACTTGGGTTTGCTATTCTCTAGTTGCTCTTGTCGTCTTTGATGCACTAACTGAATTTGTTCAATGAAATGAATGGATTTTTCCACATCAATATGTCCAACTACTGCAATATAACAATATGCCCCAAGGAGATGCATTATCATTTTTTTCACTACTTATGTCTGGCCTTTTGTTTTTGGATGAAATGCGGTGCTCTTATTCAACTTGGTGTCCATGGGTTCCCGTAAAATTGACCAAAATTTCTCAACATATCGAGAATCTTGATCATAAAGAATAGAAGTTGGTAGTCCAAAGTGAACCCATATATTTTGGAAGAACATATTTGTAGTTTTTTCAGTTGTAACTTGTTTCTTACATGGCATCAACACACACATTTTGTTGAAACGATCCACAACAACATATAGATAATCATGACTTTTCCTAGACATTGGTAGTCCCCCTATAAAATCCATAGAAATAGTTTCACAAGGACGAGAAGGAACATGAAGTGGAGTGTACAAACCCAATTTCCTATTGTTAGGCTTGCTAATAGCACACATGGAAAATCCATTTACATATCTTGAAATTGTTTCATTCATGTGAGGCTAATAACAATACCTCTAATTTTGAGAAAATGTTTTGCCTACACCAAAGTGACCAACAATAACAGAAGTGTGGGCTTCCCTTATGACATTGATTCTTTCACCCTATTGAACACATAACTTGCCAAGATGATACAACAACTTGTTATGAATATGATAATTCAACTATTCAGCGTGATTGCCTTAACTCAAAGTTTCATCAACATCTTTAAAATTGCCATCTTGAGCATATTGCTCAGTATAAATTTCATGCATGATTGAATTATGCTTAAGAATGACAGATGCATTAGCAATAGGCCTTGATAACATATCAAAAACTTTATTGTATATGCCTTTCTTGTACCTGATTACCAAATTAAATCGTTGTATGAATCTCATGCACCTAAAATGTTTAACTTGTTGTAGCTTGGTTTTCGATTATAAATATGGCAAAGGTTGATGGTTAGTATGAATAATAATTTATTTACCCATCAAATAATGCTTCTATTTCTTCACACTTTGTACCAAAGCATACAACTCTTTATCATAAGTTGGATAGTTAATTACTGCATTGGTAAAGGTTTCAAAATGATAAAAGAAATGGCTTACCATGTTGCATTAAAATTGTTCCCATAGCATAATCACTTGCATCAGATTGAATCTGAAATGGTTACTTAAGATCTAGAAGTGCTAGAACTGATGCTATACTAATTTTCTCTTTCAAAGTGTCAAAATAGTTTTTCGCTTGTCTCCCCACTGAAAGACCTATTTCACACTTGGCATAGCATGTAGTGGTGCTGCAATGAGTTAGAAGTTAGCGATAAATTTTCTCCAATATTGGGTTGCTCCCAAACATCTCCTATCTTCTGTTACATTGTTGGGTTTAGGCCAATTCACAATGACTTCAACTTTTGAGGGATAAATCTTCAATTCAACCCCTCCTACAATATGACCCAAATAAACCAAAGAGGTTTTCCCAAATTCACAATTAGATATCTTCAAACACAACTTTTCCTTTTTCAAGACATCTGAAACTTGATTCACATGCTTGACGTGCTCTTCATGAGTCTTACTAAAAGTCAGAATACCATCTAAGTACACTATGAAAAAATCATCAAGAAACGGTCTCAAAACATCATTCATAACTCTCATGAATGTTGCAGGTGAATTGCAAAGCCCAAACAACATAACTAACCATTCAAACAAACCTTATTTTTTCTTAAACGTAGTTTTCCAGATATCATCTTCAACAATCCTTATTTGATGATAAACACTTCCCAAATCTAACTTAGTAAAGTAAACAACTTCCTTTAATTGATCTAGCAAATCATCAATGTGAGGAAGACGATAACGGTTCTTTGTCATGATCTTGTTCAAAGCTCAGAAATCTACATGCATGTTCCATGTACCATATTTCTTTGGAACCAAAACAATAAGATACCCACAAGGATATGCGCTAGGCTTGATCACCCCTTTGTTAAGCAGCTCTTCAATTTTTTTCTTGATTTATGCATCCTCCAAAACTAACATTCTATACATGCCAATATTTAGAAGTGGTGCATCTTGCTACAAGTGAATCTCATATTAGATTCCTCTTTTAGGAGGCAACCCTTTAGGTTCCTGAAAAATATTGTCGTAAGTGTTACCAACTTCAACCAATTCATGCTTAATTTTAGAATCACATCATGTGAAAGCTTCATATTCAACAATATATTTACATTTAATCATCAACAACACAAAATTATTACTAGAATTTACAAGCCTTTTCATCCGACCAACACTTACAAGAGATAAGTTCATGTTCTTGAGATGTGCTCTAATAATATACTTAACTCCATATTTAAAAATATGATATTTGTTCTCATGATGAAAGAATATGGATTTTCGGTCATACAAGTATGGATTCCCTAAAACAATTCCACATATGTCAAGTGGTACAACATCAAGCACTATCTCATCTATAAAATTTGCAATGATGGCAAAATTGAGTTTACACTTTCTTGTCACTTGTAATTTGGCATCATCAAATACCCAACCCAAAGGGTAAGGTTTAGTATGAGGTATAGTGTCTAGATTTAATTTCTTGATAATTGCTTCAGAAGTAAGATTGACTTGGGATCCACTATCAAACAATGTATCAACTTTTGTACATTTTGTAATGAGTCTGATATGAGAAAAATCACTTCTTTCTTTATCATTTTGAGACTCAATAGGCTTAGTAGTAGAACTAGTACTTGCATTAGAAGATTTACCTTTTATTCTCATGGTTGTGATTTTGGTTTCATCACCGGAATTAGATCCTATATCTTGTTGAGTTGTAGCAGTGGTATTTTTTTTCCCCTTGTTATTAAAATTCTTTGGTCTCATTTATGGATGTAATTTCCACCAATGGTCTTCATCATGGCTTTCTTTTGAATCATTTTTATAGGTAAATTTCTCTCCCTCTTTCTTGACTGTAGCATTCTTTTTTTCTTTTTCTTTAAACTTCCCCTTTCCTTTGTATCCATATTTCGAAGGTTTCTTGCTAGTCCCTTAAGAAACATTCTTGCCTCTTGATTCTAAATGAGTTTCTAAACACATACTTCATCTAGATTTGTGGTGATAAACATAAGTATAGTATGTATCAAATAACTATGTAATCCACCTATATATTTATGGAGAGTGTTTTGTGAAGACAAATCAACACCCATGATTAAAGTGCTTCTTATAAATTCTTGTGTGTAACTTTGGACACTCTGACCTTTAGCTTGTCTAAAAAATATCCAATCGATAATTGCTTTTAGCATACAAGCTAGTGGATAAAACTGCCTTCTTAATACGACTATAAAATCATTCCAATAAGAGATAATTTTACCACTTTTCTTAAAATCTTATTGATTTCTGGCCTCCCCCACCTGATGAGAGTTGCACTTTCCAAATGAAGAGAAGCAAGATTGATATTAGTAATGTCATCCTCAATCTTCTGAATCCTACAATAGACTTCAATTTGATGAACTCAATTATCCAACTTTTCTGCATTTACTTCCCCATTGTACATAGAAAATTCAAACATGACATCAAGCTTAAGCAAAGGATACTTAGCATGTAATTTTCAAGATCTAGGAGGAGTATGTCTAGGTGTTGAAGGAGGCAAAGATGGAGGTGAAGGAGGAGGTGGAGGTGGAGGCTTTCTCCCATCACCACCATTACCTTTTTCTTTTATTAGAACTTTCTCCTTGCATCCTTTTTGTCCTCTCAATGTACAACATTTCACCATTTCTGACATATCATAGAAATCCTTTCCAAAATCTCTCTCATCCTCATACATCATCTCCTCCCCTTATTCATGTTCCAGGACTAATGGAACTTTTGGATTTTGCGACCTCCTTAAACCAATTTGAGGGTTTGGTTATTCAAGCACTCCTCCTGTTCTCAATTTAGACCTTGTAGTCATTCAAGAAAACACTTTCAAAAATGATCAAACCTTCAAAACAACTAGGCTCTAATACCAAACTTATTTGAAATTAAAAATTGAAGGTTTCTTGTAAAATTGTGCAATCTAATTTATTTCTTGTGGGAAAATGATCGAAATTGCAAAAGAAAATAAAATTATTAGACTTAGTTAAGTCTTGCATATTTTGATAGTGAAAAATAGACAACATGCAACATCACAAAACAACAATTTGATGACATAGTTCACCCCTTCTCGACTACGTCTCCGCATCTAGCTTCTATTGTTGTCCCTTTACATTCTATGCTCAAAATGTTAACTACATCAACTTGAAAAAATAATATTGCCATTATGCCGAGAACATCCAAAAATCCCTGTGTAGGCTCTTCATGGTCTCAAAAACACTGAAAAATGGCCAATTTAGGCCTCCTTCTTCATTTCCATATTGATTATCCTACAAAATTGACCTTATGTAAAATTGGAAATGAACTCTGCCTTTGGTGGCCTTGCAAACTGACAAACTGGTGTAGGTTTCGTGATAAATCCACAGATAAATGTACAAATTGTCAGGTTGTTAAGCGCACCAATAGGGTCGCACTCGTGTTCCTCTGCCCCTTGGTTCGGTCGAATGGTATATAGTATGATCCAGACATGGGCTGAATTTCATGCTCCTATCAGCCCTCCTCTCTAGGCCATGTTATCATTATATGACCGTTGTTTTGAGTGCGGCTAGGGTGCCACGTGCCCCGCCCCTCCCATGATAAAAGTCATAGGTTATGTGATATTTAATGGGACCAGGGTTAGGGCCAACACCCCTCCCATTCCACCTTAGCATGACACACGGTCACGTCGCATTCACATGACTCGAGATTGGTCTGGTCGAGAAAGCCTATCGTCCCCCCCCCCCCCCCAAAAAAAAAAAAAAACCCCAAACTACCAACCACTACAATATAAATATATGTGGCCCATGTTATATAACAAGAACCACTACATGGTGTATTAGTAAAGCATTGCACTATGTTGTTGAAGGTTGTGGGGTTGAATCCCGCAGAGGTTAGTCATTCATCCAACAAATTTTACTTGAACTTCGAGGGCCATGTGGCACCCTCTCATAGGGCCACATGTCACTGTCCAATTAGCCAAACCAAAACTTCACCAACCAATATAAAACCACCAATTCTCCCTGTACGATCATGCCATGTGTCAACACATGATTGACCCGTCTGACCACCATAATGCATGGACACCCTGGTGATGTCAGTACCATGTCATTGTATGGTCTGCCTAGTCAACTCTACAACTTGACCTTTTTATTATTTTCAAAAAAGTTCAAAAGGTGATAAATTTCTCATACAATGTCAAATTTAGGCGATTCAAATCTCCTTGGAATCATAATGATGAGATTTACGATTCGGCACTAATTTCGAGAAAATTTGAGCATATTTTTATCCCCTAGATCATCATCGTTATAAGAAATTTATGGGGTTCACCATGGACCCCTCCTATAGAGTTTCCATGTCATTGCACCCTGCACCATCATGCTAGGACATGGAGTAGGCCCCCACCCAAACTGGGCACAACGTGAATGGGAAAAATACCTGTCAAGTAACGGAAGGAATTTTTGTCCCATGAAGGCACACCTTTGTTCCCCGGGATGTGAATATGTCTGGCTCCATACGAGCATTCCTTAACAAGAATCCAAACCTCGTTAATGTTCAACCATAAAATTTCCTTAGTGCATATAACAAATAAGAATGGAATTTTAGACACCATAGTAGTGTGACTCGATTCTTAACAATCAACCCTAGTCATGAAAATGATTATGCAATCATATATATATATATATATATATATATATTAGCCATTCTGGGAAGCTACAAGGCTCTGTTGATGCCTCGAAAATCGCTGCAACAACATTGGGGAAACCACCCGGTCCAGACCTTAGTACAGCTCCTTTTCTGTTTGGGATAGTGGCTCCGACTGGGGGTAATGGGACCAGTTTCCGAGAAATCGATAAATGGGATGAGTGAATGTTTTGTAGATAACACTAGTGATGGGCAGAAGGCTGAAACTATTGACAGAAATATAAGTAAACGAAACTATCCCGGGAATCTATTGAGCTCTAAAGCGTAGCTTTTGATGCTCTATGTCTAAAAGACAAACATATAGATGACTCTATCTTTAAGACATATATATTGAATCATTTAAGATTGCTGTGCTTAAATAGTTAAGCAAAGTGATTGAAGCGAAATTACTACACTTTATACATTCATATCATTATCATATATATGATTTAAAAGTAAAGGCACATCATATAAACATCCAATAGTGGAATGAATAAGATTTGTTGTTATAGCGCATGCATACAATCAACGATAGCAAGAATAATTACATAAAAATTCACATACACAGAATGACTTCAGACAAAGATAGAAATACCATTTGAGCTCCTTGCCACTCCCTGATATCAATTTCTATGTGTAGTTCTTCCCTTAACGCATAAACATTCTTCAATCAACGACAATAGTGCACAATTGTATAAAGAAATTTCTTCATTAAAGTAAGAACGACTCGTCGAGTTTCATAAAAGAATAAGGACTGAAGCACAATAGTGCAAACTTCAGTCTGCTAAGTCTATTACAAAATTTTACGACCCTTTCTAAAAACATGAAAGGGTCTATAAATACAATACTAATCTAAATATCTATAAAACAGAAATGCTACTTAAGCTGATATCAATAACTTATGTTGCTATTTCGGCTGGCAATCTGGGGAGTTGGAGGATGATTCATTGGGTCGGCTGCTTTCCTTTGAATCTGAGCTGATTAATGGCAAGCATTGGCTCAATTTCCGGAGGTTTGTTGAGGCACGAACTGAGCTGGGCAGCATAGGTGGCGTCTTGGATGTCGGGAATCATACACTGGATGGCATATGTTAAACACTTGAGGGCGGCTCTTTGTTCATGAGGCTTAACTAGGAAGTGCCAATATGTTTCCATGTTTAAACTATTAACTCCGGCGATTAATCTTCCTCTGCCTTCTAACTCTGGATAACACGTTTGCTCCAATGCATTTGTTGTAGTAATCTTTCCCGGTGTACACTGGGAAATCATGTTTGCTATGTAGAGAGTGTCGTTAACTAGATCAACTAAATTGCTAGAAGTTAATCTACATCTTGAAGCTGCTCTCTCTGCCTTTAACACCTGTGAGTACCATTCTGTGAAAAGTATATCTTTATGAACCTCAAGTATCCTGGGAAAATTGGAGGCTTTTCCTGACTTCGAATCTTGCCATTCAAGATATGCAGTAATAGCCTCATCGGCTTGATTCAAGTCATCCCTAGCTTTCTCTACCTTCTCATTTATGGATGTAGTTAATTCGTAGAGTGGCTCCGCTTGAGAGATTTGTTGACACAAGAGTTTAATTTTTGATATTAGCGCATTGTTTATCAACGTTTCCTCTTTCCTGAACTTTGTTATCTGCGAATCTCCTTTTATTTTCTCTAGCTGCGATGTTATTTGAGCGATTTGCTCATCCTTGGTTTTCACCATTTTATCATTCGCTGCTTTTAGCTTTTCCAAAGCCTTCGTTAATTCATTCTGTTTCTGGATCGCTGCCTGATCAACCCTCTGTTTCTCTGCTTCCAATTGCTGTGCCAATTGATTATTTATTTGTTGTTGCACCAATAACTGCTCGTCTGCCTGCGCTGTCCTTTGTTGTTGTGCCGCTAACTGCTCCTCCGCTTGCATTACCTTCTGCTTTATCTCGGCTAATTCTGTCTGTAAAGTGGAGATTTCCTGGTCTTTAGTCTTTAATAAAAGACTTACCTTCAATGCTTTGTCGATGGTTGCAGCTGAATAAGCTCCAGCGTACTATGACAGTTTGGTTAGATCATCGGAGGGATCCAGTTTCTCCTTCCACACTACATTGCCTATGACCGTTTGTTCTAGAAAGATAGAAGGTTGATCAAGCCTTCGTCTCTTCCTTGATCGTTTTACCACTTCTCTGTGCCTTGGGCTGTAGAAGACATCTAATGGCGGAATATCTTCTATTTGTAGAATGATTTGGTCGCTGGGACCTTTCAGAATTATTTCAATATATTTAGATTTAGGTGGGCCGCTGGTTCCACTCAGAACCTGAGATGAG
>APFE031710674.1:0-20779 GCA_000404065.3 Pinus taeda
TTTTTTTATTATATATATTTTTCCCGTGGAAAAAGTTGTAATTTCTATTGATTTAAAGAAATTACATTTTGTAGATGCTGATGCATATGCATATGGAGGTAGTTCCGTGACGAGTTCATAAAATTATGATAAAAAGGAAAGCTGTTATGTCTCCACGCAGGGAGTCTGCTATCTAGTATACTGTGTCTATATCTGCTTGCTAACATAGAGTGAGCAAGATCAATATTATATCCATCTCTTCGCAGAGAGAAAAAGACTTATAGTATCATAATCTAGCTTGTACCAGTATCAAAAAGAGTAAATATGTGCAATATATACAAGGATAATCAAAATATATATGGGGCTTATAGCTCGTTAACTCTAAGATCATCAAAAGGCCTATGGTAGTGCTGGTAGAAGACGCCATCAATCTCCTCCTGAATCAACCAGTCGATCCCTTGTCTAAGCGCTGCCTCTTTGGATAGATGATCTGCCTCTGTGTTAAGTTCCCTGTAAATGTGTTGACAGACGAAGGAGTTAAATGATGTTATCAATCTTTTAGCTTCGTCTAATATATGCCTCAATGTAAATGCATTGCAGTGTGATGCATCATTCAACCAATTGCATACGATTTTAGAATCACCAAACAGCTGTAGATGTCTGCATTGTTTTTCCAGTGCAAAATGTATAATATGCTTTGCAGTGCAGAGTTCAGCAAAGTTATTAGTTCCCCTGCCTAAGTTAATCTGGATCTTAAAGCAATGATTATCATTAAGGTGAAGGATGGCACCACCCCCACAACTAGCCTCCTGCGCAGAGCCGTCAAAATATGCCTAGGGCTTGGATTTGTCAATGATTTCAGGAATGATGGTGCGGGGAGGGGTGTTGGGGTCGTCTTCAGGAAGAAGGTCGAAGTCAGCAATGGTATGGAGCAAGATGGTAGGCCATTGGGGGGATCTGTGATTGAAGATATCTTGATTCCGGGCAATCCATAATGACCAACAGACAAGCAGAGGTAAGTTTTTGGATTTTCCATTGTGATTTAGACACCATGTATTCTAGGCATCCATAATATTGTGCCCATTCCAATTATTTAAGGGAGGATAGTGAGCAATGATGGAATTCCAATATTCTTTGGATGTGGGGTAATTTAGAAAAAGATGTTCTGTGTTTTCTTCATCGTTTCAGCACAGGTGGCACCAGAACGGGCCATGAAACGATCTTTTCATCAAATTAGTCCCTATGGGTATCTTGTCAAAAAGGATGTTCCACATCAGTAATCGAGAGGGGGGGGCGCCTTGAGCTTCCAAAGCTGTTTCCAAGTCGGAAGTATATTCTGGGGCTTGTGAGGTTCCATAAGTCTAATATAACCTTGTTTTGGAGAATATACACCGTGTTTGGCAAAAGCCCATATGATCTCATCTGGTCCTTAAGTGAGACGGATGTGTGCCTGGGTAAGGGCATCCGTATAGTCCTGCCAATCCTGCTGCCACTGTACAGGGATGTCCAAATCTCGAGTCGTTTTCCATGCCTGTTGAAGAAAAGAAGAGTTGATATGGTCGCCAATGTGTTTGATGTGGGTGATACCCTTGCTGTGTAAATGCCTTATTAAGTCTGCTGGTAATCTGTGGGCATTACCATAGCCTACTCGTGAATCCAAGCCGATACGCATATCATTGCCCTCCTTAATACGCCACGTAATACCATCCCGCAGTAGGGGTAGTGAACTGATGATTGCTTTCCATATATTGGAGATGTTGTTCCTCATTCCATGCTGCTGTCTAATCTAGTCCATCAGATTCATGGGCCAGATATATTTCATTTGAACTATACGAGACCAGAGACTGTTATTGGTGATAAGCTGCCAACCAAGCTTGGCTGCCAGTGCTTTGGAGAATAGATCCAGCCTCTTGATGCCCCATCCTCCCCAGCTCTTGGGTTTTGCTATAGTGTCCCATTTGACCCAGGCGAAAAGCTTGCCCGGTTGGTTACCTTTCCATAAGAATCTGCAACAAATACTTTGTAGTCTATTTAATATGCCTTTCGGTATCCAAGCCAGGGTCATCCAATAGACTGGAGTGGCTTCTATCACAGCTTTGATGAGGATTAGCCTGTCAGCATGAGATAGATATTTATGATACCATACTTGAAGTCTCTTTTCCACTTTCGCAATGAGCCATGTCCAGTTCGCTATCCTGTAACCAAGAGGCTTTAATCTAAAGCCCATGTATTTTATCCCATCTGCCAGGTTCAGAGAGGTGAATGGAAAATGTTGTGAAGTATATAAAATCTCATGCTGGGAGCAGCCCACCGAAGTAATCGAGGATTTACTATTATTTATTAACATCCCAGTAGCCTGTTGGAAAAGATTGAAGGTGTTCTGGAGGGCCGTGGTGTCCCTAATGCTGCCATTTAAGAAAATGAGTATGTCATCAACAAACAATAGGTGAGTGAGGAAAAAATTCTCTGATATCTTGATGCCTGTCAGATGATGCCTCTCATGAGCAGATGTAATGGTCCTACTTAATCCTTCCATGGTAAGTAAAAAAAGTAAGGGTGAGAGTGGACATCCCTGCCTGAGTCCTCTCTCCGAACTGAAGAAAGATGTAGCTTCCCCATTGAGTAACACACTATAAGATACATCAGTTATACAACCCATAATCCATTTAATAAATTCATAAGGAAATCCTAGATGGGTTAGCAAAAGTCTGATATAAAGCCAGTTTACTCTATCAAAGGCCTTTGAGAGGTCTACCTTCAGTGTCATACCCTTCTGTTTTTTAATCTGCAAGGTGTGGAGGAGTTGTTGCGCAGTGGCAATGGCTTCATGGATCTGTTGGTGATGAAGAAAAGCAAACTGTTCAGATGATATGTGTCGAGAGAGAATAGGCTTCAGGCGATTAGCGATTATCTTAGAAATAATCTTATAAAGGCAGTGACAAAGGGAAATGGGGCGGAAATCGTTGTAGGAGGAGGGATTATCAGATTTCGGAATAAGGGCAATGAAGGTAGATTTAATGGCCGGGGATATCCTGCCACTCCTTCTGCAATTTTCCACTATCTTGAGTAGGTTTTCCCCCAGGATTTCAAAGAATGCAATGTAGAACTCAATGGTCCACCCATCTGGGCTAGGGCTCTTGTCTTTCTTGAACCATTTTAGTGTTGCCTCTAGCTCTTCCATCGATACATCCATCAATAGGTCTCCTGTGTCTTCTTGTTGTACGAATCTGGGGAATTGTTCAACAACCCGCATGATTTCCATGATATTCGTAGCTCTAGGTGCCTTATAGATGCTCCTGAAATGTTCAATGGCTAATCTAGCCAGATCCCTCTGTGATGATACTAAGTGCCCCTGCTCATCGCTCAATTCCCAAATGGTATTAATGGCTTTTCGACCATTGGCAAATTTATGAAAGAACTTAGTGTTGTCGTCTCCTTCGGTGAGCCAAATCGCCCTACTCCTGAGCCTCCAACTCTCTTCCCTCTCCTTTAGGATCTGAGAGTGCTTCTTAATGTGAGAGGTGTAAAGTTCTTTACTCTCAACCGTAGGGAAGGTGCCATCAGAGATGTCCTCATGTGCTGCAATAGCTCTCTCTGCCTCCCTCAGAAATTTGTCATCATTTATATGCTTATGATGAGCCCAAATTTTAGAGACCCTCTTTAGTTCAGTCAATTTCCTTATGAATCCTTCAACATGATCCTCACTGTCCAGTATGGGGTTGGTCTGCCAGAAATTAGTGACCATCTGCATATACGAAGGATCTTTAAGCCAAGAGGCATTAAATTTGAAGGGGCTCCTGATCTTCTGATTCACATCGGCCAATTCCATAAATATTGGGCGATGGTCTGAGATGCCTCCATTAACAACCCATTGATGAATGCGGGGGAGATTGCTTAGGAAAGCTTCCTTGATGAGAAATTTGTCAAGCCTTCTGGCAAGACTGTGGTCTCCACTGCGATTATTAGTCCAAGTATACTGAATCCTGGCAGATAGAATGTCCACCCACTGATGTTCCTCGAGTAGGGAAGAGATGGTATTGGATAAGCTGTCAACTTGGGCCGAATGACCCCAAGATTAACTGAAGCCCAAAGAAAAGTTTAAGTCCGCACCTAGTATAATGTTATCCACCTGAAGAAGACCAGAGTCCAGAAAAATTCTCCAGAAGTTAGCCTTGTCTACACAAGGACCATAAACGTTTATAATACGGATTTCCATCTCAAGAGGGTGGGCAAAAATATCCATGCCAATGAAGCCCCTACCTCCCCATATGTTCCTAATCTCCAGAGCTTTGTTACATATCCCAATAGCAGAACCCCCAGATCTCCCAGACGCGTCCAGAGCATGGAAGGTCCAATTAGGCAGCCAAGAATTAAGAGTGTGAATAAGAGGATGAAGTGAGCAGCCTTCTGAGAGCTAGTTTTTTGGGCTGACTAGCAAAACCTCTGCAATTGAAAGAGATAATCTTCGTGAGGGATGAGCCTGTGGGCCATTCCTAGCACTAAGGGCCTTGAAGATGGTTTGTTGTCGCCCAAGGGCAACTTCTTCTCGTGCTATGTGTCTAGCTTTAGAGAGCCGAGAGGGTCGGCCCCTTGTGGTCTTAAGAGAGACAGGGGTAGCCTCAGGGTCCAGACCAATCGCATCATCACTTTTATCCCTCGATCTGGAACGGAGAGAGTACCCGGGAGAAGCGGAGGGGGAGGGCAAGGCGCAGGAGGGAGGAAGGAAGATGACAGGGATGGATTACAGGGGGAGGAGAAGAGTGAGGGGAAAGGAAGGGAACATAAAAGGGAGTGGGGAGAGACGAGTCCCTGGGATCTGAATTTCCCACAGAGGTCAAGAGTGATGATATAGGGGGAGATGTGCAAATGCTGGAATGAGATGCAGAAACATCAGAAATGCCAAACACAGGAGAAGAGTGAGATGAAGATGTAAGAAACATACCCAGGTCCGAGATGATCTCCTGAATAGGACTGGTGCTAGCTGGAGGAGGTGGCAATGGCTGGTTTGTAGCTGAGGGATCCTTGACCGCGCCCGCTTTATCAGGTGTACCTTGGGGATCCCCTATATTCTTATCGCGCTCCTCCAGTACCAGATCTTTATCTTGTCGGGAGGGGTATCCCATGGGGTATTCGGCATCCCTGTTCTTCTGAAGGAGAGGACGATCCTTGTATAAATGCCCCACTTTGTGGCATCTGCGACAGCGATACGGGATGCTTTCATAGTCGATGATCTGTTTGCGGGATGTGTCCGTCCATT
Organism: Pinus taeda; assembly: GCA_000404065.3. Taxonomy (NCBI): domain Eukaryota; kingdom Viridiplantae; phylum Streptophyta; class Pinopsida; order Pinales; family Pinaceae; genus Pinus; species Pinus taeda. The sequence goes on from APFE031710674.1 coordinate 5,237, forward strand.
GTATAGTGATGAACTCTTGTAAGCCTCCCCTGGTGTCCAAATTGATGAGGATTCGAGCATAAGCCATCATGCCTGTGAGCTGGTAGGATTTATCATACTCCATATAGGTACCAATCGCATTGCCAATCTGCCGGAAGATGTCTTCAGACCAGTATTGAAGGGGAAGTCCTGGTAGCCAAATCCAAACAGGTCCAATGCCTATCTACTCTGTCTCTGGATCAAAAAGGGGCGTCCATCGCTTGAGGAGAACCAGGGCATGTTCAAAATGCCAGTAAGTGGACAATACCCAATTGGTATGGCCGGCACGAGCGAATCTCGAGGCAAACCATCCCCTCACAAAAGTTTGCACGAAGGGGATGTCGACTAGATGGTGACCGCAAACCTCGGATGCCCAGGTTTTCAGGCGGGCGGCCGTGTAATTCCGTCCTCTGATGTGCCCGACCAGGACCTTGTCAGCGAAGTCCATAGTCTCACCCCACTGAATGTCCTCTTCTAATCTGAGAAAGATGTCTTCCGCCTTGGACTTGTAACACTTGTGCTCCTTTTTAGGTCTCGGAGGAGGAGGCTGTGGATGTACCCGGCTCAAAAAAGGGTCAGACGCAGCCGAGGGAGGGTTAGGGTTAAACAAGGGAGGGTTAGGGTTGCCCGCAGAAACAGGGAAGGAACTGTCAAGCGGAGGAACGACCGTAAAACTGCCGGAAGGAGTGGCGATGGAGCCTTGTGGGGTAAAACCGGCCGAAGCTATGGGAATCGATGGGGGAAAATACGACCAGGATAGAGCTCCAGGTGCAGGGAGGTCCAAACCAGGGTTAGGGTTCAAGCAGCCAGAAATGAAACCAAGGGTTGCCGGGGAGTGAGGGGGGGTAGAAAGCACTGGCCAGGTAGGAGTGTCTTCCGGGAGAACCACCGGTAGAGTCCGTGACGGTTCCGTGAAGGAATATGAAGAATAACTTCTGGTGAGGCTAGAACTGTACATACCTTCCGATGTGGAGAAAGAGGAGCGCTAGATGGAAACCCCCTCTAGCGGGTCTTTTGAGTAATCAACGACTTCCAGTTCATCCATGACGACAGCTACTTCTTGGAACGGCGGACACCTCGGTTAGCTGGAATAACGAAGCATACACAGTGCGCAGGGAACAGACAAACTGCATATGGTAGTGCAAGCCGTCAACGGGTAGATGACCGGAAGGTAACAAAACAGTAGATATGCCCCCCGAGGTCCCGGCAGGTCAACCAACACGCTGAAGGAGGGAGGTGATGATCGGGTTACGACAGCGGACGACGTACGTCGTAGATGCAAGTTACTGGTGGTCAAGCATGGTTACTGAGACCTGCAGTAACTAGAAACTTAACCCAAACCCTCGCGAGCCCAGCAAGCATATCTATTACTTGTAGTGCTTTTTGGATTCCTAGTTTGTCTAGGGATACTATATGGGGTGTGAATTATGGGCTAGTAGTACCTCCATCTCAAAATGGAAACAAATTGAGAAAATATAAAAATGCTTGCTCATGAGCAAGTTCAAAATAAAAAGTTTGTTTCATTATGAGATAATGTTAAGTGAAACAGGAGCAACTCCCATCGAAGCAATTGCTATGGTGTGTCTTATAAGATATCTAAAAATAGTTGAGCAACTAGGAGTAGGTAGATGGCCTAAAGTTATCTTCAATGAAGGCACGAGTGAAAGAAAGAAAACATGGATGAGAAAAAACGACAAATGGATGCAAAAATGGGATATCTACCTCAATGCGTGTCCCTCAAATAGCAAAGAGTTAAAGAATTTTGTTATGGAGAAGCTCCGTAAGCATATATAGGGAAAAGAGTTGGGTAGAAAGAAGAAGTACTATGTTGAGGAATTCAACCCCACTTGTGATCTCCAACAAAAATAGTACATTGGAGCTAACATTTCGTGGAGAGCAAAGATTCTTTTCGCTCAATTAAGAACTAACTCACATCAACTTCGGTGTGAAATAGGACGGTGGAAAAGACCTTAAGAAGCTTGGGAAGAACGAGTGTGTACTTTTTGTGCTTTTGGGGCAGTGGAATTGGAAAAACATTTCATTTTGGAATGTGATGCTTTCAAAGACATCAGGGATAGTTATGGCAATATGTTAGCGTCGATCCCTTAGCACTGTTTTTCAGTGAGGGGACTGTTAGAAAGTTGAGCCAACTCATCATCAAATTGAATAAGAAAATGATTAAATTGCAAAAGGCGAAAAACGGGGAGGCTGGGGTCCTATAGATTATTTTTAATTTCATGGATGTTAAAATACCATTCATTCATTCCTATATAGTCGGAGATAGGGCATTGCAAACATATGTGTTTAACTTTAAACCTTGTTTCCTTGTCAATATTTTAATTACATTTTCTAAGAAATTTTAGGGATATTTTATTGGTTTGTGAGTTTTTTCCCAATGTAGGTTGTTTGACTTGAAAGTTGAAACATTGTTTGCTTATGAATATTTTAATTACATCTTTTAAGAGATTTTAGGGATATTTTATTGGTTTGCTGGTTTTTTCCCAATGTAGGTTATTTGACTAATTTTTCTAAATATGTTAGATTTATAGTTAGATATGCTAGAGTAACACTTAATTCATTATATAGGATTTAAAAAAAAATAATATTAAAAAATAATAAGGAAATAATATTATAATTACTAAAAAAAAAAAAAAATGTCTTTATATTTATTAATGTTTTATACAGTGTTGCGAACATCTTGATAACATCTCGATTTTATCTTGAAATCACGATTTTTTGGCCTAGTTGATATTTGTCAATTTTTTTTTTTTCTTTGTTCTGTTTATCCGATATTTTTTATGGTATCTTAATTTTGCTGACGTTTTACTGTTTTTTACTGATGTTTTCCCAGTGTTTACGATTTTTTTGTTTTTCGAACCCTTGCCAATTTTATCCCGATGCCGATGTTTGCAACATTGGTTTTATAGGATGTGTCCTGTAGGGTGAGGGTTATATGCCCCCTTTTTCCCATGTTGAGAGTGGTGTGGGCTCTTTGGGAAATGTTTCCCCATACCCTTTTCTGAAATGTCTTCAGTGTGGGGATTATGTTTCACAAAAAGAAAAGGGCGATTGGGTGTATCTTCCCCTTTCTCTGTTTTTTTGTGTCTTAACAATTTTTTAAGACAAAATAAAGATAGTAAATTGAGTTTTAGGGGTTTGTGAACTTGATAATTAATGATAATATTAAATTCTTAAAGTAAAAATTGATATTTTTCTTTATGTTACCATTACCTATTCTCCTTTATCTTCTTTTATCTTACCTTTTTTCCTGTATTTTACCTTTGACGTCTCTTTTATCTTACCCGTTATCCTTTATTATACCTTAGACATTCTCCTTCTCATTATTTTTATATTTTTGCTTAAGTTTTAATTACCATTAATTGTTTCAGAATGTTTAAGAGTGATTCCATCCTCATAGAATTTTGTTAAAATTGGCAACTAGGGCCAAACTCCACATGGGTCATCTTATTTATCACAATTGATATTTTTCTTGGATTCCTCTCTTCGAGAGGTGTAGGATTGATCTAGAGATCATCTGATTCTGACATGTACAAATGAAGTTATGAATTTATTTTGATTATGGACAAATTGTCAAGGTTGGCCAGCAAACTCATGTAGGCTTAGAAGCCCAATAGTCAGGTTTATTCATCCTCAACGTTTGACTATAAATACATGATGCCTCATCCTCATTTGGACACACTCATCTTCACACATGTCTCTCTCTCCTCATCTGATTGGGTACGAATTTCTCGGTAGCTTATCTCTCCACACATGCGAAGGAAAAACAACTAAATTTCTGTTTTGGATGTTGACTAGGTTTGACCGAATTTCCAGATTGCTGTTTTGGGATGCGTTGACCAAGCGTTCACCTGTTTGACTGCGTTTTTGTGAGGGTTATCTCTGATTGGGCAGGCCACATTTCTGGGCACAAAAATCGAGGCAATCCGTTGATTGTGTTTAGGGCTGACCGCATACAGACTGTTTGACTCGACTTTGACTGGGCTGAATTTAATTATTTTGAGGGTTGTTTCATCTTGCTGTTTGGAGGCCGAAGTTGACTGAAGTTGACCGAATTGTTGAGGGTCAAATTTGCCCTATTGACCAGTGTTGACTTTTCTGGTTAGGGCTCTTTTGTTGCTGTTATAAATTATCATATTTGTAAATTGTACTATCTCTCTCTGCTAAACTATTGAAGACTATAAGAAGAATTGATCAAGGGTTTCCCCACATTGGTGTTTGTCCTTCGCTGATGCTACATCTTGTGTCCTCTTGGCTTCTACTGTTTATGTTCTATCTGCATTTTACTACCATGTTGATGTGATTGCTAAACTGGATATTGATATTGGGCTAATAAAGAAATTGAAGTAAAATTACTCTTAAGCATAGAACATACCATTGTTGCCTAAAATTAACATAGTATCATAGCTGAGGTGAAGACAAAGCCCAAGCAAGAGTGAAAGAGCAATCACCAAAGACAGTTGGACAAGGACAAAAGACTCAATGGGTTCCTCATCCTACTTCCCGGTTGAAGACAAGCTCCATGATAAATCTGAATATCATGGATGGAAGATGTCTCTTGATTTGACCTTGGAAGAAAAAGAAGTGATGGATTGTGTGCAGGGTAAAATCCCTGAACCTCCTTCAAATGCACTGATCGCTGCAAAGTCCAAGTACAATAGGGTTGAAGTCAAAGCAAAGAAGATTATCAGGGATTCCATTGACAAGCATTTGGTGGCCTATATCTCTGAATTGAAGACCTCCAAGGAGATCTACGACAGGTTGGTCGACATGTTCAAGGTTAATAATGCTAATCAAATTCTATTTCTCAAAAATAAGTTGAAGGATATTAACAGGAGCAAGGATGAGGACATTCAATCCTATTTCTTGACGATTACTAAGATCAAGAATGATCTACTCTCGATTGGAGAAGTCATTCCTGACAGGGAACTTACTCCCACCACCCTTGGAGGACTCCCACCTGAGTGCTATGTATTTAGAACCACAATACTCAACAATGATCGAATTCCAGTGTTTGAAGAATTGATGTCGAGATGCATTCAAGAAGAAACAAGAATGGTGGAGCAAGAAATGCCTTCTAATAGAAGCAACCCCACTGCATTCTCCGCTCATGACAAAAGGAAGAACAATGCAGGTTCAAAGAAGCAAAGTCAAGGAAGATCGAGATTCAAAAATGGAAGGAAGGGAAGATGCTTTGTTTTCAATAAGTTTGGCCACTATGCAAGGGAGTGTCCTAATAGAAGGGATACACCTCGAGATGATGACCACCATAACAACTTCAGGGGCAACTTCAACAACAACGATCAAAGGAATGGCAGGTCCAATGGCAAGGGAAAAAGGAATGCGGGACATCAAGGAAATGGTCGACCCTCCAAGAAATCAAGGAACTCCAGGTATGAAGAATCCAATGTTGTTAACAATAAGCAAAAAGAGTATTATCTTATATCGACCCTCTCCACTGCCTCTCCTCTGGACACTTTGGAAAATTGGCTAATTGATAGTGGTGCCTCAAGGCACTTCACCGGATATAAGGAAGCCCTCTCTAATCTGATAGAAAAGGAGACAAACTTGAAGATCATCCTTGGTGACGATGCCACCTATCTTGTCAAGGGAGTAGGGAATATTACCCTTCAATTAAATCAAGGTAACACTATTCATTTGCAAGAAGTAATATATGTACTTGACCTCAAGAAGAACTTAGTGTCCAATTCGGCAATGGAAGATAAAGGATTCAAGGTGGCTTTTATCGATGGATGTCACATTTGACGAAGATATGGCCCTCAGGAAGATCAACAACCTTCCTATCCTAAGGAAGGACAAAGAAGCTGACACCGAAAATCAGGGTGAAAAAGAGGATGAAACGATGCCTGATGTTGATGAACCTATGGATCCTATTGATCCTCCTCCTCATGAGTCCTCCTCCAAAAGGAGACCCTCATGGCTTAGGGAGACTCTTGAAGATGCCGAGAGACACATTGCACCAAAGGGGACTTTCTGTGAAAGCAAGAAGCCGAATAAGTATCAAGGATATTTGACTGCCATGAGCATTGTCATTCAAAATGAGCCTTCATCATTCGAAGAAGTCGTGAAGCAACAAGTATGGAAGGATGCTATGAATGAAGAATACGAGTCAATTATGAAGAATGATGTCTAGGATGTGGTCCCCAGACCCCAGGACAAATCGGTTGTCACTTCTAAGTGGCTCTACAAAATCAAGCATGGAGCTTATGGAAGTGCAAAAAAGTTCAAAGCTCGCTTTGTTGCTCGAGGCTTCTCTCAAAAGGAAGGTGTAGATTACGATGAGATATTTGCACCTGTTGCCTGATACACCACCATCCACTCGATCATAGCCCTTGCTGGCTCGCAAGGATGGAACCTACATCAGATGGATGTCAAGACCACCTTCTTGCATGGTTCAATCAAAGAAGAAGTCTATGTGCAACAACCCGAGGGGTTTGAATTCTGAAGTACATGATCGGGAATCTCATGTATGTGGGTTGAAGAAAGCTCTCTATGGATTGAAGCAAGCACTCTATGTTGAAGAATCTAGGGCAAAGTAGTGTAGTGTGATTCTTCGTTACTTGATAATAATTTGTGGAGTCTTTTTACTTTTCTTATTAGCTTATTATTATTCTTCTTCTTATTAGTGCATATGTGTGTACTTCATCAAACTACTATCAAAACATAAAAACAAGAACACCAGATGTTGGCTCTCTGCCAGGGCCAAAACCTTTCTTCTCTTGAGAGGAAAACCCTTTAGTGAATTTCTCTTATTGAAGCTTCTATTGATTAATGCCAAACCCTAGACCCTTGACTAGAAGATCATCCAAGCATAAGTCAAGTCCTTTCAAGATTACTTCCTCTGCACCGCTTTGTCTTCCTTGCTTTGGCACTTCTTCTGGCAACTGTTGCAGACTTAGGGCAACAACAATGCAATCCTAATTCTCCACATGTGTGAGTGATTCTCCTTACAAAAATATGTTAGATTTTCTTTGCTTGCATACCTTTCTTCCACACTTGAGAGAGAGGCTTTGTAGGGCTAGTTTGAACCCTAGACAAAGAGATATGTGTGACTGTGATAGTGTAGTTGTGACGACTGTAGTTAGACCTTCTTCACTCGCATGTGTGACTGTAATAAGCTTTAGATCAACCCTATTTACTTCGCTCTTTTTCCTTTCTTCTTCGCTTGAGTGAGAAGCACTTTAGATGTATGCTCTTGCTCCAAATGATGAGATTTATGAGATTGTAGTAGAGGGCTGCTATAACAATAGAAAGACCCTCTCTTCCTTCGCACTTGTGACTATTTTTTGCCCTAGAAAATAGTCCTCTCGACTTTGGTTATGTAGCCTCTTCCTTTGCTATCCTTGTAGAGCTTTTTCTTCGTCCTTCTACCTTCGCTTTTTGCCTCCTCTTCTTTGCAGATTTTAGAGCTGAGTTCGTTGTCTTTTGAGGGAGTGGACAACCTCTATATATAGAGGTCTGTCCCTCCTTTTAGGCCGACTTGTAGCTTTGAGGCTGATTTGATTTTCTTGCTGAAATAGGTGCCTTTAATGGTGCCATTGCTTCTTGTGATGGTGTTTGTGCTGGGAGGAGACTTGACTTTGCTTGGAGGCGTCTCCTTTGACTCTTATACATATTTATACAAGGTGTAACATGCCCTTAAGGTTTTCAACCTTTTCTTTTGACTATTTGACTCACTTATAGCACTTTTAAATAGTGTTAGACCTATTTCAATGAGCAAGAAACTCATTGACATATTATAAAAATAATATTTCTTTTCTTGATTAAATACAAATATCAAAAGTACATTTATGAAGACTGAACCTAGTTACACTTTCCTTCAACACTCCCTCTTAACTATGGAGGTATTCATACAACATTACAAGGTGTTTGGATATTATCAATCTTGAAGAATTCACATAAGAGAAACTGAATTAGCAATCCATCTGTTATAGCATCATATCCATCAACATTGTCATAGTGCAAGGCCTTGACTAAGAGCTCCATCTCTTTACGAGACCATGAGCTACAATGCTGGCGAGACCAATGACTTACAGACACTTTCATCATTGTCTCTCAAGGTACATACCTGCCCGGGTGTTCTTCGTGTATGACTTTCTAGGACTATTCTTATCTTGGGTTCCCAACCCTCAAAGAATATCGGTCTTCTTGCCTACTCTTGTTTTGGATGCCCTACGCATCCTCAAAGAGTATCAGATGCCAGATGATTACCTAATCCTCCTATTCTTTCTTCCCAAGTGAAGACAAGAATGTTGTGTCTATCTTGTGTCTACATTTCCATTCATGGTCTTCATCTAGACTAACGGCTGTTAGTCTTGGTCTAGTGCATGACCCATGAAATGGAAAACACAATTGTCATTCCTTTGTAATCAGGGGTGATCCAAAACTCCCTCTTGATCAGGGACCTATTAAAGCTCCCTCTTAACTGGGGACTCCTTCCTTCATCAACAACTTCTTCTTCGTGGGTCCTTCAGCTGCTTGATCTCCTTCCTTTCTTGATGTCATGAAGTCTTTGTTCGAACTTCTTCTAGGTAGGGCACCATCCATTGATCACTTTCCTTCTTGGTTTGTCGTGTCATTGCTTCCTTCGAGAAAAGTGGCTTTCATGTCATACATCAGGTTTTCTTGTCATCTTGGCCAGTCCTTTGTCATCTTGTCCATGCTTCAGAATATTTTTCTCATGGATGCTTCGTTGTACTTGCTTGTTTACATGGTTCGATCGAGTAGCCCATCATGACATCATCCTAATATTGCTTCAACATTGCTTTTTGCTGGATGGTTTCTTCATCATGACATCTTCGTAAAGTAGAATTAGTTATCTGAATCTTTTATATCTCTAAGGCCTTCATAGGTGTCAAGGGTCCTTTCTTCCTTTATCAGAGTTATCTTGCCTTCTTTCGAGAGATATCTTCAAAGTATCTTGTTAGATAGTGATTCTTGGTGATCATGATGTTCTTCCACATGCTTGATCTCTTTCTTCATTTGCTTCTTATTAGATAAATAGGTCAACCATCTAATGCTTCTTGTGAGAGCATTCCTTCATTGCTTTCTTTCTGGACTTGTTAGCATTTCTTCTTGCTTCTTAGTCAGCAATCTTATACTCCTTATGTGAGCATATTTTTTAGTTAACCTGCATTGCATTGTAGTACATGCCTTTGAGCATGTTCTTGGTGAAAGAGATTCTTTCATGGTATAGAACTATTGCATGACTCAATAATATACAAATGATAACATGACTAAACTTTAATGCATACATACCTCATCTTGATTCTCCTTTGATCATCCTTTGGTGTGGCCCTTCTTGCTTCATCTTAGCTTGCTTGCATATCATTCTTTTCTTGAATCCCATGAATGGGATTCCCAATGAAACATTTGCTTTGGTCCACGAACCTTCTTTTGAAGATTCCATCATAGGATCTTTAAAGATTCTTGCCTTGCAAACGTTTCCTTTCTTTTAATTATGGGGGTCTTCTAAGATTCTTAATGGTCTTCTAAGATTCTTAATCATGATCAATTTTCTTTCATTGTGGATGAGGTCCTATACTAGTTATGCTTCTTCTACATGAATATCTTGAGCTATAACTATCATGCTCCATATACTAGAAGATATTTCTACTCATGCATTTTGTTTTTATTATAAATGCTATATCTGCATGAGTATCTAGAACTCTATGTACATCATGCTTCTAGATTCTAGAGGATGGTTCTAGCCATGCATTATTATTCTATTCCTACATGCTCCTATACTACTCAAAACTTTGAAACAAGTCTAGAAGTAAAGAGTTTGACCTAGTCATAGTAGAGATCTGGAGGATCTTCCTTCTTTTGCTTCTTTCCTTCTTCTTTTATCTCTTGAGTTATGTGAGCTTCTTCCCTCTTCCTTTTGTTGTTGTTGTCCTTCCTAAGCTTAGCACAATTCCTTTTGTAATGTCCATATTCTTGGTGTCCAAAACATTGGATTTTGGACATGTCTTTGTTGTTTGTTCTTCGTGGACCAAAATTGCCAAATTTACTCTTTCTTTTGGCCATGGTAGCAAATGCTTGCTCCTTTGATCCTACATCTTTTTTTGCCTTAAGTCTGGTTTCCTCAATTATGCATAGAGACCACATTTCACTGATAGTGGTTGCTTCCTTCTTGGCATATATGCTTGATGTGAAGTTTCCCCAATCCTCAGGTAGAGCATTGAGTACTACAGTTGTCATCTCTTTGTCAGACATGACTTCCCCAAGCTCTTGAAGTTGATCTCTCATTTAAGAGATTTTCATGAAGTAGGGAGCTATTCCTTCCTTTGTTATCTTCATCTTGTATAATTCATTTCTCAGAGATATTTCTTCTCCAGTTGTGGATACCGAGAATAGCTCTACTAGCTTATCATAAATTTCTTTTGATGTCTCAAACTTGGAGACATAAGGAATGAGAGAGTCTTTGATTGATTCTATCAGAATCCTTTGAGCTATTGCCTCATCCTTATTGTACTTGGCTAAGGCTTGAGTTTGTTCCTTAGCAGGGACTGTGATATTCCCTTTGACATTTCAAGGAGTTCATTCTCCTTTTGAAGTAGATCAATCCTCTTCTTCCATGCAAGAAAGTTATTGGTACCTACCAATTTATTGCTTTCCTTGCAAAAAGACATTGATGTATATTCAAAAGGGGACATGTACTTACTTGATAGATTTTGAGATGTAATGGATTTGCTTCCTCCTTGAAGACTTGATATCTTGCCTTCCTAGGATCTTGATGTACTTCACGTTGCCTTCTTCAAGTGGACTTGCTTGGTGATGAGGTTTGCTTGAAGACTTGTAGCTTGATTGAGTTCCTGCTTCAATCTGCTCTTCTTTGTAGGTGCCTTTATGTAAGGCTCTTCTTCTAGCTTTGTAGACCTTCTTGATAAATGATGGATTGTATATCCTTTTTGACCTTGAAGTGATTGAGACTTCTAGGCTTGATGCTTCAACTTTGTAGATGCTTCTCCTTGATGAGTGTTCTTGAGTTTCCCTTTCCTTGATGTGTCACCTTACGCTTAGATACCATGTTGAAGAATCTAGGGCAAAGTAGTGTAGTGTGATTCTTCGTTACTTGATAACAATTTATGGAGTCTTTTTACTTTTCTTATTAGCTTATTCTTCTTCTTCTTCTTATTAGTGCATATGTGTGTACTTCACAAATTGCTATCAAAACATAAAACTAAGAACACCAGATGTTGGCTCTGTGTCAGGGCCAAAACCTCTTTTCTCTTGACAGGAAAACCCTTTAATAAATTTCTCTTATTGAAGCTTCTATTGATCAATGCCAAACCCTAGACCCTTGACTAGAAGATCCTCCAAGCACAAGTCAAGTCCTTTCAAGATTACTTCCTCTGCAGCACTTTGTCTTCCTTGCTTTGGCACTTCTTCTGGCAACTGTTGCAGACTTAGGGAAGCAGCAATGCAGCCTAATTCTCCACACGTGTGAGTGATTCTCCTTACAAAACTATGTTAGACTTTCTTTGCTTGCATACTTTTCTTCCACGCTTGAGAGAGAGGCTTTGTAGGCCTAGTTTGAACCCTAGACAAAGAGATATGTGTGACTGTGATAGTGTAGTTGTGATGACCATAGTCAGCCCTCCTTCACTCGCACGTGTGACTGTAATAAGCTTAAGATCATCCCTATTTACTTCGCTTTCCTTCCTTTCTTCTTCGCTTGAGTGAGAGGCAGTTTACATGTATACTCTTTGCCCAAACGATGAGGTTTATGAGATTGTTGTAGAGGGTTGCTATAACAACAGAAAGACCCTCTCTTTCTTCACACATGTGACTGTTTTCTACCCCAGAAAACAATCCTCTCGACTTCGGTTATGTAGCCTCTTCCTTCCCCGTCCTTGTGGACCCTTTTCTTCATCCTTCTACCTTCACTTTTTGCCTCCTCTTCTTTGCAGATTTCAGAGCTAAGTTCGTTGTCTTTTGAGGGAGTGGACAACCTCTATATATAGAGGTCTGTCCCTCCTTTTAGGCCGACTTGTAGCTTTGAGGCCGACTTGATTTTCTTGCTGAAATAGGTGCCTTTAATGGTGCCATTGCTTCTTGTGATGGTGTCTTTGCTAGGAGGAGACTTGACTTTGCTTGTAGGTGTCTTCTTTGACTCTTATACATATTTATACAAGGTGTAACATGCCCTTAAGGTCTTCAACCTTTTCTTTTGACTATTTGACTCACCTATAACACTTTACAAAATGCTAGACCTATTTCAATGAGCAAGAAACTCATTGACATATATTAGAAAAATAATATTTCTTTTCTTGATTAAATACAAATATCAAAAATATATTTATGAAGACAGAATCTTGTGACACTTTCCTTCAATAGCCCGAGCTTGGTACGAGAGGATCGATAGCGATCTGATGAAGATGGGATTCACTAGAAGTGAAGCCGATCTGGACCTTTACTTTAAGGTTGAAAATGATAAGCCTCTCATTCTGGTGCTTTATGTGGATGACCTCTTTTTGACAGGTGCAGACCTTCTCATTCACAAATGTAAGAGGGAGTTGGCTTTTGAATTTGAGATGAAGGACCTTGGATCGATGCATAATTTCCTAGGAATGGAGGTCTGGCAAAAGTTAGGTGAAATTTCCTCTCTGAAGGAAAATATGTTGTGAAGATATTGGAAAGATTTGGGATGGTGGACTGCAATCCTGTGATTACCTCGATGGAACTTAACTTTAAGAAGTTATGTGGTAGTGCTGTTGGACCTGAATTGGGAAATGCTTCTGAGTATCGTTAACTCATAGGAGCACTGATGTTCTTGGTGAACTCCCATCCGGACATATGTTTTGCAGTTAACACATTGAGCCAATACATGGTTGAGCCTCATCATATACATTGGATTTCTGCTAAGAATCTTCTGAGATATCTTAATGGCACGATCACTCATGGATTGAGATACACTGCCGGAGATGTGAGGTAGCATGGTTATTCTGATGCTGATTGGGCTGGTAGTGTGGTGGATTGCAAGAACACTTCTGGATGTTGTTTTTCTTTGGGTTCTACTTTGATATCCTGGATGAGCAGGAAGCAAAAATCAGTTGCCTTGAGCACCGCAGAGGCCGAATACATAGCTGCTAGTATGGCCTCCTGTGAAGCTGTCTAGTTGAGGAAGTTCTTCAGTGAGCTGTTTGGACATGTGCTGAATACAACTGTGATCGTCTGCGACAACCAGAGTGGGATCCGACTATTAGAGAATCCCGTGTTTCATGATCGCTCCAAGCATATAGATATCAGGTACCACTTTATCCAGGATATGGCACAACGAGGAGCAATAAGGCTCCATCACATTGGGACTAATGAGCAGGTTGCTGATATTTTGACAAAGCCCCTGGGGAAGGTCTAATTCTTGGCCTTTTGAGAACGACTTGGAGTTGTGGAGAGACCCTCTTATGAGGGTCTTGTATGAGAAGGACTTTGAGTTCTGGGAGCTCCGGGGGGGCTTGGGATACTCTTGGAGCGGTGAGAAACCATAGGGTGAGTGATTCGGCCTCCCCCTAGTGGTTTGCTATGTACAGCGTGAGTGGTTCAACCTTCCCCTGTGATACCCCTTGGCGACATGTAGGCAGGATGAGTGGTTCATCCTTCACCTACTGAGTCATCCTACCCATGTAGTCTGGGACTCATGGGAAGCACCTCTCATCTGGCCAACGACTAAGGAAATGAGCACAGGGACAATATTACTACCGATGGACGCATTGTGTACTACCATACTCCCTATGCTAGGATGACCGATATTGATTTGGGATCAATGGGAATTGACTTTTGGTTAGCAAGAGTGGTATGAGACACTCTCTTTTGATTGGGACTAACTTTGGGTCAGTAAAGAATGGTATGATACATTCTTGATCACTTCTTCTTCATAGTTTAGTAGAGTAGAGCAGAGCAGTGCATTGATGGCAGAGATAGTATAGATTGGCAGATGGATTAGCAGGTGGAGTTCCCTCTAGTTGAGAGGGAGTGTTAAAATTGGCAACTAGGGCCAAACTCCACATGGGTCATCTTATTTATGACAACTGATATTTTTCTTGGATTCCTCTCTCCGAGAGGTGTAGGATTGATCTAGAGATTATCTGATTCTGACATGTACAAATGAAGTTATGAATTTATTTTGATTATGGACAAATTGTCAAGGTCGGCCAGCAAACTTATGTAAGCTCAGAAGTCCAACAGTCACGTCTATTCATCCTCATCGTTTGACTATAAATACACGATGTCTCATCCTCATTTGGACACACTCATTTTCACACATCTCTCTCTCTCTCCTCATATGATTGGGTACAGATTTCTGGGTAGCTTATCTCTCCACATGTGCGAAGGAAAGGACAACTAAGTTTCTGTTTTGGATGTTGACCAGGTTTGACCAAATTTCCAGATTGCTGTTTTGGTCTGCGTTGACCTGTTTGGCTGCGTTTTTGTGAGGGTTATCTTTGATTGGGCAGGCCGCATTTTTGGGCACAAAAATCGAAGCAATCCGTTGACTGTTTGACCAGTGTTGACTGTGGTTAGGGCTGACCGCAGGTGGACTGTTTGACCAGACTTTGACTGGGCTGAATTTGACTATTTTGAGGGCTGTTTCATCTCGCTGTTTGGAGGCCAAAGTTGATTGAAGCTGACCGAATTGTTGAGGGTCAAATCTGCCCTGTTGACCAGCGTTGACTTTTCTGGTTAGGGCTCTTTTGCTGCTGTTATAAATGGTCAGATTTGTAAATTGTACTCTCTCTGGCATCTGCTGAACTATTGAAGCCTATAAGAAGAATTGATCAAGGGTTTCCCCACATTGGGGTTTGTCCCTTGCTGGTGCCACATCTTGTGTCCTCTTGTCTTGGCTTGTCTTATATTGTTTATGTTTATGTTCTATCTGCATTTTACTATCATGTTGATGTGATTGCTAAACTGGATATTGGTATTGGGCTAATAAAGAAATTGAAGTAAAATTGCTCTTAAGCATAGAACATACCATTATTGTCTAAAATTAACAAACTTAAATGGGGAAAGGAAAATTTCATATCCCATTTAGAATTTCACAAACTTAATGGTTCTTAGGATTTCGAGTTAAACAAAGAAATTGGGCTAATAAAGAAATTGAAGTAAAATTGCTCTTAAGCATAGAACATACCATTGTTGCCTAAAATTAACAAACTTAAATGGAGAAAGGAAAATTTCATATCCCATTTAGAATTTCACAAACTTAATGGTTCTTAGGATTTCAAGTTCAACAAGGTCGTAGTGGTTCCACTAAATTATATCATGTATGAGGGTATAGGGTTGGCATTACTTAGGACCACCAAACTACGTGATTTTGCATACTATAATCATTTATGAGAGTTAACATTGACATGGATCTGCTTCTAAATAATCATTTATGTGTATCATTCTTAGTTTCTGGCAAGATAACGTGTTATTTAAAAACTATTTATTTATATTTTTTGTACTATTTATATATTGTGTTGCCTCAGGTACCCATTT
>APFE031710692.1:0-19305 GCA_000404065.3 Pinus taeda
AAAATTCATTTGAGGTAAACTCCCCACCTCTGTCAAACCTGAGGCACTTAATTTTGTGATCTGATTCGTTTTCAGCCAGGGCTTTGAAAGATTTGAATTTTTCGAATGCTTCGTCTTTGTGCTTCATAAGTCCTAACCAAACCATCCTGGAGAATTCATCAATGAATAATATAAAGTATTCTTCTCCCTGAGGTGACTTTGTCTTAAATGGTCCACATACATCTGTATGGACTAGCTCAAGAGGCCTGCTAGCTGAACCTTCCTTCTCAGGGAAGTTAGTTCTGGTTTGTTTACCAAACTGACATGATTTGCATATAGTGTTGTCAGGAATTTTGATATCTGGAAGACCACGAACTACCTGGTACTTGCATGCTTTCCTTATTTGAGAGAAGCTTAGATGCCCCAACCTCTAGTGCCATAACCAGTGTTCATCATCCTTGCTCAAATAGCATTGTTGTTGTCCTTCTTCAAATATGTATAAATTATTTGGAGTTCTTCTGCCTTTGATCACTGTTCTTCCTGTATCAAGATCACGAACACTACACCCATGTGATCAAAATATTACCTCGATTCCATTATCGCACATCTGACTGACACTCAATAGATTATGCTTCAAGCCATCAACATACAAAACATTTCTAGCTTTGACCTTTTCTTTTAATTGAGCAGTGCCTTTTCCTTTTATGACTGCAGGGGTATCATTTCCAAAAGAAACTTTCTTTCCCTTTTCTAAAAAACTATATGATTTAAGTTTTTCTTTATCACCTGTCGTATGCTTTGAACATCCACTATCAATGTACCATTGATTTTCTTGACCTTCTGCATATAAAGCTATCCCACATCTTTCTGGTTGCGGTTCCTTCATTCTCCATGTTCTGCCGCTTGAGGTTTATTCCTTCTGAGTCGTCTTCCAAAACCTACTCCTGCATTCAGAATCTTCATGACCAAAGTTATTACAAATAGAACATTCAATTTCATTTTCAAGGGCGGAAATGTTGTTATGGGTCCTTTTTGTGATTCCAGTCATACTTCTTTGTTTTTGAGCTTCTCTAGTCATGATTGTCCTATAGGAAACACATTGAGCTGCTTTGTGGCCAAAGTTATGGCAAGAGAAACATTGGCCATTGAAGAAACTCCTCCGATTATCAAATCTTCCTGTCAAATGCTTGTAGTTTCTATTGTCATCCATTCTTGAGGCAAATTGAGAAGATTTACCTGTGGCTGGTTGTAGCTTTTGTTCATCCTTAAGGTGGATTGCCCCTAATTTACCTGGTAGTCTTTGTTTATCCTTGATGTAATTCGTCCCTGTTTTACCTGGTGATCTCCATTGGGCTTTTGCTCATTCCTCCTTGCTGCATCGAGATAACTCTTTGAGGTGGATGCTTGAGATGCTTCTCCATTATACCCTAGAGCAGTCTTGATTAGAGGAGAACGTTGTACATTGATAATCTTGTCTAGAGTTTCAGATCCTTTAACAAATTTAAGATTAAGAGCCTTTGTTTTCTCAATTTCTTTTCTAAGGCCAACAATTTCACATTCTAACTTCTCAAGAAATTTTTCTTTTCATCAAGTTGGAATTGCAGAGTATCAATGATCATATTCTTTTCTTCTAAACATGTTTTGAGTCTAGAAATCTCTTCATAAAAGACATCCACATCTATAGCATCCATGTAATCATCATCTTCAAAAGCCATTAAAAGTTTATAATTATTACCTCGTTCATCTTCATCACTATTTGAAAATCCATCACTATCTTCATGAGTGTAATAGCTTTTCTTGTTTGAATTCTGTTTCTTGTTCCATCTAGTAGATTCTTTCCCCTTCTCAATCTTATCCTTATGAGGACATTTGGCAGCATAGTGACCGACTCTTCCACAAGCAAAGCATTTGAAAGGTAACTTACCTCGGAATCTTCTAGTACCCCGTTGAAGGTTCTTGACAAAATTTGATTCTTCCTCTTCTTCTGATACGTGACCTGACTCATAGTAATCTCCTTTGCCTGAAGCCTTGAAAGCAGCTTCTCTCCTATCTGATGGTCTTCCTTTCCTCATTTCATAAGCAGTCAGAATTTCGTGTAGCTGTGACATGGTAAGATTTCGTAGATTCTCCTTTTCTTCTATTACAGAAACTTTAGATTCAAACCTATGAGACAAAGATCTTAGAACTTTTTCAACCACAACAACCTCTTTTATTTCTTCACCCAGGTTTTTCATACAATTGACAATCTCATCTACACGAAGGAAATAGTTAGCCACACTTTCATCATTATGCATTCTGAGATTTTCATATTTAATTCTGAGGGTTTGAAGTTTTTCTCGTTTTACTTGATCATCTCCTTAATAGATCAGTACAATCTTGTCCCATATTTCTTTTGCGGATTTATACTGCATAACCTTGACAAATTCAGATTGAGATAAACATCCTAATAGAGTATTGACTGCCTTTGCATTTGTTTCATATTTCTTCTTCTCAGCCGGATCTGTAGGAGTTGCTGATGGAAAATTATACCCTGTATCTATGATATCCCAGACTTTTGTACCAAGAGATTGAAGATAAGAAGTTACTCTTACCTTCCAATATATGAAGTTTGTCCCATCAAAAATCGGTGGCCTGATCGATGCTTCTCTCTCGTAGTTGCTCATGATGATGGATCTTCCTTCAAGCGATCAAGCTTCTTCAGAAGGACCTGCTCCAATACCAATTGTTGGAAATAATACTGAGAGGGGGGGTGAATTAGTATTATCAAGTCAAATATTCCTTTTTCAAATCAAAATGATATACGCTACTTTAGTTAATTAAACCCGCAACTATGTAGAAGGAAACCCGCGTATACTATGCAAACTTATAATTTACTTTATCTTTCAGATGTTGATTATTAATCTGTGTATCAGAATCAAATAACCAATAACCAGAAACAATAAAACAGAGTAGAAGACAATCACACACAAGAACACAAGATATAAGGTGGAAACCCAATGTGGGTGAAAACCACCTGCTGCAATTCGTCTCTATCTTCTCTTTAATTAGAAACTTGATTTTACAATTGTACTGTTGTAGTCCTTTACCAATACAGAGGCTTCAACCTGCAGAGAGCTACAACCCTCTCTCGTTTTCCAGCTTCTCCTGGAAGGGAGCTACAACCCCCTTAGCTCTTGCACTAGCCAAGATACTAGTACATAGGTGCTAGCCTACAGAAGGATACAACCTTCTGTTTCTTCCAGGGACCACGTTTCATAAATTTTCAGACTGGATCCATGAACATCAATCAATCATCAAGAATTTCTGCATCAAACAATCTCCTTGTCACCAATTAACACTGAATCAAGTAGACACTTCTCTGGCAGCTGTATCCAAATCACAGTAACAGAAACCACACACCAAATCTGAACCCATAACAAAAGATACTATCATTCAAGCTTAAAGATTATGACCCTTCAATAGAACTTATCCTTCTCCTTGTGCTCAGGTTCCTTCTTTATTCAGATCCACATCTGTACCATAACCCAATCACAGTATTGCATATCTAGCACTTTATCAGATATTCAATAACAATTCAAATGATGCTTTGCCAAATGATCTCCTTCCTCTTTTATAGTTTTAGGCCTTTCACAATACCACAGTCCAAAACCATAATAACACAATACCATGAACCCAATACTTGGGGTCAACACTTTTGGATGCAATACCACGGACCAAAACCATAGGATAAAAAATTGTCAGACTAATACCATGAACCAACCATGAAAATGCGTGAACTTTTCTCCACATGAAATAAACTTTTCTGTGCATAAAATTCCGTGAACTTTTCTCCACATGAAATAAACCTTTCTCTGCATAAAATTCTGTGAACTTTTCTCCACATGAAATAAAATTTTCTCTGCATAAAATTCCGTGAACTTTTTTCTTCATGAAATAAACTTTTCTCTGCATAAAATTTCGTGAACTTTTCTCCACATGAAATAAACCTTTCTCTGCATAAAATTCCGTGAAATTTTTTGCACTATAATTTATCATCTGAGATGAGTGGGTTGCCATCAAGTACAACATATGTATCATAATGCCAACATATGTTAATGTCATCTTCAGAAAAAATGCATCCTCTTGAGAACCACCTGTATTCTCATTCCAAATCCTTCCAATCCTAGCTATCAACGTACAAGATGACCATATGATTTGCATCATACTATCTCCTATTGGAAGAACAACCCATCTAGGGTTACTCTAAATTTGTCACAGGTACTTAAATAACTCAATGGATTCTCACTAATCATATGATATCATAAAGAAATTATGAATCACAGTAGGGTTCCAAGGCCTTTTCATTATCCAAGGCCACTCCTGGGGTTTTCTCTCAAACCCTAACCTTTATCTGCAAGTACAAAGGCTACCTAGGGTTTCCTCCAAACCCTATAATTCTTTCAGGTCTCCAACATCTTCATCTCTTTCACTCTTCTCGGTCAACAATTCCATCATAGGTGTCTACATGGGGGTGATCTCAAAGAATTTTCTTTAGCCCAACTCTGATGCCATGTTAATTTTAGGTCTAGATTGCTCTCTTCTGTAGATAACCACATTTTTAAACTTTTTCAACAAGTTACAAATTACATTCACCCCATGTTACCATAATCAATAATATAGAGAGAATAATGACATAAGCAAGGTTCCCTTTCATGAACGATATGTCCTTTTAAGACATGCCTTTTCATAACTAACTACACTTATTAATCATTATTTATGCATAATTATATTCACAACATCAAATTTTAGTTAATAACTTATCTTCTAGCAAATGCAAAATAAGGGAAAGAAGAGATGACATTGTAGATCTTATTATCCTTGTAGAGCTTGTAGAAGTTATAATACCCACAATTTTGTGTCTTTATGTGAAACTGGTAGGGCTCGGCAAAAATCATATCTCAACAGTAGAAGGGTGTAACATCACAATCACTTGTATCAATGAATGGTCTAAGGGAAAATCTGATAAAACACTACAAACATAAAGTAGGTATTGCTTCATGGATCCATCCAAAATGATATGGTTGGGGATGAGTGTTGGAAAAATCACCGCACCTCTATAGAATCTGTAATTTCCACCCTGGGGATCCTAGTTACTGGGTTGTAATGTTTACCACTTCCTGCGGGTTTTGGTGTAACGGCAAACCTCCACATGGTATCAAAGCCAGGTTCGATTCCCCTGAGCTGCATTTGAGGGGGGGTGTTGGAAAAATCACCGCACTTCTATAGAATCTGTAATTTCCACCATTGGGATCCTAGTTACTGGGTTGTAATGTTTACCACTACCTGCGGGTTTTGGTGTAACGGCAAACCTCCACATGGTATCAGAGATTGGACCCAGGTTCGATTCCCCCGAGCTTCATTTGAGGGGGGGTGTTGGAAAAATCACTGCACCTCTATAGAATCCGTAATTTCCACCTTGGGTGTCACACCCCCAACTCTTTTTTTCTTAAGTTGAGCGGGTGCGGCACCACCTAAGCAACCAACCGTTTCCATAGTTATGCTACTTTACGAACTATGCCTTCATTCATTCATAAAACTTCATTTATAATTATAATGTGCGGAATCCATTATAATACATGATAAACGATGAACAAGAACAACAAAATATGTAAGAACAACTTTCTTTTATTATATGAAAGATTTGATACAATGGCCGGGAGTAACAACTCCACCGGCATTTATATCCAAGGCGGGCGCCCGCCCGTGCAAGAGCGCACGACGGTCTACCCACGCCTTCAACCGATTTTACAATACAATACAATGCAATGCATATGCGTTTGTTGCCCGATGGGCGGGCACGCCCGTGCACGGCCCAAACCAACTTCAACCAAAACTCATACGCCAACCGGGCGCCCGTCGCACCGTGCGCTCGACCCTTGGGCGGGCGGACCAACCGCGCCCTGCTCGTGTGCCTCCGCACGATGGCGTTCACTCTCAATCGCGCGCTGTCCGTGTAGCTCGCCCGACCTGCGGGCGCATCACCCTCATGCGACCTGCGGTTGTATACTCCGCATCCTCCTTCGCACCAAGACTTGTGCGCTTGTCTTGCGATGTGAATGATGTCTCCAAATGAAACGCGTCCATCGTAAGTTTATACCCAACGTGGGAGGTGGCTGTCATTCGGCCGACCCTCACAACCTTCCAACCAACGCGCCCGTTCGAACTATCGTTCAAGACTTTACACGGTCGGCCCGCCCATGGTGCGGGACCGCCCCACCATCTCGCCCAACGTTCGCTGTCACGTTTCGGTCGGCTGCCCAACGAGTTTCACCACGACTCGTCGTATATATAGGCGAGCGCTCTCCATACTTCGCTCTTGATTACCCGCGCGCCTGTTTGGAGTGCTCGCATGTTTAACACTTAGCCGCATTTCACATGTGAGTGGAGCGCGCCTTTGCCCGGAGCTGCAAGGCGTTACATCCTCCCCCACTGGAAATCATTGTCGTCCTCGACAATCCTGCACGTCTAAGTACCCTCCGTTCAAATCTCGCAATCTTCCTCTTCCACTTCCAAAGTGAGTCCTCCGATTCCCAACTCTCCTCTTCCGGTGCTCGCTTCCATCTGACAAGGTACTCCCGTTTCTGGTGGCAACCAATCCCTGTAGTCCGATAACTCAATATCTTCTCCAACTCCAAGCCTGGTTTGTCCACTATCCCAGCTGGTCCTCTCGACAGTTCAACTCTCTTTGGATGGTCTGAGTCAAGTCTACATCTCTTCAACTGACTAACGTGAAAAACTGGATGCTTCATGTGCATATGGTGCAGAAGCTCCAGCTCGTAAGCAACCTCGCCCACTCGCTTCTTCACCCGGAATGGTCCCTCATACTTCCGTGTCAGTTTGGCGGCCGTCCCCTTGGCTGGCTGAAACTGCTCCCCGGTAATCCTGAGAAACACCATATCTCCCACACTGAAGTGTACATCTCGTCTTCCCCTATCAGCATACTTATTCCTTCTCCTTGCAGCATCGTGCAAGCGCAACCGTGCCAACTCCAAGGTCTCCTCCCAAGCCTTCATGAACCTCTTCGCATGAGGACTCCTCAAAAAACCTGTGGTCTCAACGGTGTGCGGTGCAACCGGCATCTGCCCATTCACCAACTCAAATGGACTATACCCCGTCGTAGAACTCTTTTGAATATTGTAGCTAAACTGAGCAATATCCAAGAGTTCAGGCCAATTCTTCTGATCAGCCGTCACATAATGTCTCAAGTAGTCCTCCAGCAATGCGTTGATACGCTCGGTCTACCCATCTGTCTGCGGATGGTAACTCGAACTCATCAACGAATCTGTCCCAACTAACTTGAACAATGTGGTCCAAAATCTCCCTGTAAATCATGGATCTCTATCCAACATGATACTCAATGACATCCCCCAATACTTCACTACGTTCTTAAAGAACAATTCCGCAGTCCGCTCGGCTCCACAAGGTATCTTTGTTGGAACAAAGACAACATACTTGGAAAAACGATCAACAACGACCATGATCCCATTATACCCCTGCACTTGTGGTAACTGAACAATGAAGTCCATCGAGACACTCATCCATGGCCTCTCTGGAATAGGTAAAGGCTGCAACAGTCCTCCTTGCCTCTGTGTATCCGATTTGTCCTACTGACAAATGATACACGTATGTACATACTCCTCCATCTCCTCCCGCATCTTCTCCCAAAAGAACCCTCTCTCCAACAATGCCAAAGAATGACGTTGCCCTGGGTGGCCAGCCCATGGAGAATCGTGGCACTCCTTCAAAAGGTGCCTCCTGAGACCAGATGTCTTTGGAACATAGAGTCGGTTTCCAAAGAACAAGTAACCGTCCCGTAGAAATAACTTTCGTGTCTTCCCTTCCTTTATCTACTTCACTATATTCTACGCCAAAGTATCGGTTTCCACACTTTCCTTCAGTTTGTTTTGCATCTCTTCCGACATCTGAATTCGACTTCTACTCCTTGCTGCCCGGTCTTCTCCCTCCAATGCTGCAAGTTGTCCCTTCCTACTAAGGGCATCTGCTAGCGCATTGTGTCTGCCCTGTCTATACTTAATAGACATGTCGAACTCTGCCAAGAAGTCCTCCCAACGAGCTTGCTTCGCAGAAAGCTTCGGTTGTGATGCAAAATAACTCACTGCAACATTGTCAGTCTTGACAACAAACGGCTTCCCAATCAGTTAATGCCTCCATACATGAAGACAATGGATGATCGCAGTCATCTCCTTCCCATGAACTGGATACCTCCGCTCTCTATCCTGCAATTTCCGACTCTCATAGGCCACCGGATGCCCATCCTTCATAAGAACCCCTCCTATGGCAAAATCTGAAGCATCGGTGTGTACCTCAAACGGTCTCCTGAAGTCAGGCAACTTTAGTATCGGTGCTGTAACCATCCTTCTCTTCAAGTCATCAAATGCCTTTTGACATTTCTCCGTCCAACACCACCTCTTGTCCTTTTTCAGTAGGTCTGTCAGTGCTGATGTTACCTTGGAGTAACCTTCTACAAACTTCCGTCGGTAGTTGGTCATGCCCAAGAACACCCTCATCTCATGGACATTCTTCGGTTCAACCCAGTCCTCGATAGCCTTCACTCTGTTCAGCTCCATCCGTATGTACCCCTGACCAACAATATGCCCAAGGAACGGAATCTCGATCTGAGCGAACACACACTTAGACTTCTTCAAGAACAACTGATTCTCCCTCAGTGCCTTGAACACCATCGCCAAGTGCTTCTTATGATCCTCCATGTTGTCACTGTAAACCACTATATCATCCAAGTATACCACTACGAACGAGTCCAAGTATGGTCGTAGAACATCACTCATCAAAGTGAAAAATGTCGCAGGAGCATGGCACAACCCAAACGGCATAACAAGGAACTCAAAGCTACCATACCTTGTTACGATCGCGGTCTTCTTCTCGTCTCCTTTAGCAATCCGCACCTGATAGTACCCATGCCTCAAGTCCAGATTGGAAAATACTCGGGCTTTCGCAAGCTTTTCAAAGCAATCAGCAGCCAATGGCAAAGGATACATGTTTCTCACCGTCTGCTTGTTCAATGCACGATAGTCACAGCACATCCGTAGCTCATTGGAATCCTTCTTTCGCTGGAATAATACCGGAGCTCCATACGGGGACCTTGAAGGTCTAATGAAACCTGCATCAACTAACTCCTTTAGTTGTCGTTTCAATTCCCCCAACTCAGGCCCTGATAAACGATAAGGTGCTTTAGCCACGGGTTCCTTCCCTGGTTCAAGCTCAATGCTATGGTCCACCGCACGCCTTGGTGGAAGCTTCTTTGGTAGCTCATCAGGCATCAAATCTGCATATTTGGCAAGCACATCAGACATCTCAGCTGAAATAGGCGTCCCCACTTCATCACCTTCGACTCCCTTGAATATCACCGCATATGTCTCCATATCTGACTCCTTCATAGCCTTCTCCAAACTCAGTGCAGAAACATGCTGCACCTTGACTTCCCTCCTTTGCCTATGAGTGGGCAAAGTCCAAGTTCGTGTCTGTCCAACCAGCACCACCTCATCACAGAAGGGGACAACAATATCCTTGTCGCCCTTCAAGAAATCCTCTCGAAGTATTACATCGAAGTCGTTCATCTCCATCACCGTGGAGTCCAACTGACCCGTCCAGTCTTTTATTTGCACCGGCACTTCATGTGCCAAACCCACCACCTTAGCCTTAGAGTTCACTGCCTTGACCTCCATGTTCGATGGGAGGATCGTCAGTCCGACCTCTCTAGCCAACCGTGTCGTCATAAAGTTATGGGTGGCCCCTGTGTCCACAAGAGCTTGAGTGGTCTTTCCACGGACCATCAAGTCTACGAAACCCAGACTGTTCATCCATGATTTCTCCATAACCTGTCCTTACATACATATTCGTTCTCTTCGCTTATCATCAAGCTTCTTTAACCCTGAATCAGCTCTGATACCACCTGTCACGCCCCCAACTCTTTTTTTCTTAAGTTGAGCGGGTGCGGCACCGTCTAAGCAACCAACCGTTTCCATAGTTATGCTACTTTATGAACTACGCCTTCATTCATTCATAAAACTTCATTTATAATTATAATGTGCGGAATCCATTATAATACATGATAAACAATGAACAAGAACAACAGAATATGTAAGAACAACTTTCTTTTATTATATGAAAGATTTGATACAATGGCCGGGAGTAACAACTCCACCGGCGTTTATAACCAAGGCGGGCGCCCGCCCGTGCAAAAGCGCACGACGGTCTACCCACGCCTTCAACCGATTTTACAATACAATACAATGCAATGCATATGCGTTTGTTTCTCGATGGGTGGGTGCGCCCGTGCACGGCCCAAACCAACCTCAACCAAAACCCATACGCCAACCGGGCGCCCGTCACACCGTGCGCTCGACCCTTGGGCGGGCGGACCAACCGCGCCCTGCTCGTGTGCCTCCGCACGACGACGTTCACTCTCAATTGCGCGCTGTCCGTGTAGCTCGCCCGACCTGCGGGCGCATCACCCTCATGCGACCTGCGGTTGTATACTCCGCATCCTCCTTCGCACCAAGACTTGTGCGCTTGTCTTGCGATGTGAATGATGTCTCCAAATGAAACGCGTCCATCGTAAGTTTATACCCAACGTGGGAGGTGGCTGTCGTTCGGCCGACCCTCACAACCTTTCAACCAACGCGCCCGTTCGAACTATCGTTCAAGACTTTACACGGTCGGCCTGCCCATGGTGCGGGACCGCCCCACCATCTCGCCCAACGTTCGTTGTCACGTTTCGGTCGGCTGCCCAATGAGTTTCACCACGACTCGCCGTATATATAGGCGAGCGCTCTCCATACTTCGCTCTTGATTACCCATGCGCCTGTTTGGAGTGCTCGCATGTTTAACACTTAGCCGCATTTCACATGTGAGAGGAGCGCGCCTTTGCCCGGAGCTGCAAGGCGTTACACTGGGGATCCTAGTTATTGGGTTGTAATGTTTACCACTACCTGCGGGTTTTGGTGTAACGGCAAACCTCCACAATGAGTAGTAGAAATTTGAATTTTTTCAATCAATTGTTGAGAAAGTAGGTTCTTTTTGTTTCCCTTGTCTAGTATGATTAATTGTGCAAGTTGTTGCTTGATCTAGAAACTTAGATTAAGTGAAGAGAGCTTCGTTCTTATTCTCACAGTAGTTTTCCGCCATGAGAACCACTAAGGTCAGGTGGAGGTTGAATTATTAACATTAATATCTAGGTGTGCATCATCAATGTCAACACTTATGTTGTTCGATGTTTTTCAATAAGAAAGCCATTAACCATTTTTTCCTACAAGTCACAACATTCATTATCTAAATGACAATATCTCCAATGATAGGATCGATGTTTCTTCTCCCCTTCACAACCAAGTGTTTCTTGATTGTGAGCAATAGCGAGCAGCTTACCGTCTTGGAAGATATTTAGGAGGGATGTTCCAAGAAGGAAATTGGGAAGAGTTAGAGCTTTGCATTGTTGTAAGAAAGCAAACCTAAAGTATACTTTATGCAAAAGGGTTTGCTTTTGTTGTTTAGTTGCAAAAGATGGCTACATCCTCCATTGGGTGGGGCATCTTTCTACATCTTGCAATCCCAACCCTCAATTAATGCAAATGCTCTCTAATTATTTTAATTAAATTAATTATTTAATTCCTAAATTAAGACGTGAAAATATCTTTGTGATGACATGAAAAGGGGTTTTGACCCTTTTTCTATATCTGCATGCTTCTATTTATAAATATATATATATATAGTGGATTCCATTTTTAATTGAATGACATGGATTGTGTTTTTATTACTATTTTTGCTTCAATTACATGGATTATGCTTTTACTACTATTTC
Source organism: Pinus taeda (assembly GCA_000404065.3). Taxonomy (NCBI): domain Eukaryota; kingdom Viridiplantae; phylum Streptophyta; class Pinopsida; order Pinales; family Pinaceae; genus Pinus; species Pinus taeda. The sequence continues at coordinate 11,855 of APFE031710692.1, forward strand.
TGTTGGGATGAGCTGGATTGTACTTTTATTACTATTTTTGCTAGAATGACAAGGGATTGTGCTTTTGTTGTCCAGTTTTATTACTATTTCGGTTGTCTAGTTTTATTACTATTTTGATTGAGATGACATGGATTGTGTTTTTATTACTAATGAGATGACAAGGATTATGCTTTTATTACTATTTTTGCTAAGATGACAGGGATGGTGCTTTTGTTGTCTAGTTTGTGAAAAAAAGCTAGAGCATCTTTGTAAGAGATAAACCTAGCCGTCCGTTGCAAATAGAATTGGCATCAACATCTACGAGATAACCAGCGCTGCAATCCCAACCCTTCGCTCTTAGTAAAATTGGCGGTCTGTGATAGCAAAGTGCTAGAGATAAAAGGTGCTGCTTATCAAACGGATTATCTCAACAGTTAAAGTTCTTGATTGCTTTAACTTTTCGATTCATATTGGCATTGGCGTTGTTGTGCCTCTCCTCCTCCTCTCAGAGTTTCTGCATTGTGTGGTCTAGTCTCGTGCGTCTGTATGTTTGGAGCTCCATGTGTTTGTGTGTATGAATGTGGTCTGGTCTCTGTTGTTATGTGTGTTCTGTCATCTGTTTGGTGTGTCTATTTGTGTGGTGTGGTTGTATTCTCTGAGAGCTGGAGGCAGAGGCGTGCTTGTGTTCTCATAGAGGCAGGGCATGTAGCCTATCAATTATTGAATCAAGACACTTTGCAGTTAAATGAAGCATCCGAACTCTGCCCAGGGAACACAATTAACTGAGGCATCCGACTGACTCGATCACAGGTAAATGAGGCATTCTGGTAGGTTTATTTTTAGACTCTTTGTATAGATCACTCTGATTATGGGTTGTGGGCTGTAAATAAAATTAGGTGAATGAGAGAGGAATCGATTTGATTTTAGAAATTTAATTCCCGTAACTTGATGTTCAGAGTTGTCTGGTTTTTTAAATTAGATTTTCCGCATTCTTGGTGAGGCGGCAGTATAGATCCTTAATTGCACAGAAAACAAGAGAAACAGGGCCTGCCAATATGGATCTGGGCGGCGGCCAACGTCAAATAATGGCCACTGGGAGCGTTTTTCTGGAGGAGAAATTCCTCAGAGCCTGCGGTTTCTTGGCATGGTGAGCGGTTTCTTGATTTTTTAATTAGATCCTCTGAATCCATGTTTTTCGGTTTTTTAAATTAAATCTTGTGCATCCATGCTGAGGCGGTTTCATATTCATATTCCACAGGAAGCCTATGCTGAACCCAGATTGCAGTCAGAGTGCCTGGCTGTGCCAGAGGATCAGATCCTCTCCATGTGAGGCGGTTTTTTGGTTTTTTTAATTAAGTCCTCTGAATCCATGTTTCTTGGTTTTTTTAATTAAATCCTTTGAATCCATGGTGAGGCGGTTTCCTTGGTTTTTTAAATTAGATCATCTCTGAGGCGGCAACATAGATCCCTGGTTGCACAGAAAGCGAGAGAAACCAAATTCAATATGGCCGGCGTCGAAGCGTTTTTGAGGAGAAATTCCTGAGATCCTGCTGTAAAGTGAAGATGTTAAAAGATGGAGTTGGAGGGCGTATACGGTGCATAGTGTTGGTACAATAATAGGCCGGTGCTTGCTCCAGAATGGGTTTGTACGATGTGGTATCCAGTAGTGGACTTACGGTTGGTCGCCCATTTTTTTACGCATCGTCTGGCCATTCTCTCAGATTATTCCTGTTACGTAGACGACATTGAAGCTAAGGGCAAAGAAAAAGGGATTGAGGAACGCCCTAACCCTTGCAAATATCATGTCTATGTGGATTCATCCCTCAGAGATAAGCCTGTAAGCATTTTCTTGACGGACTGTGTTAATTTTGTTGGGTGTCATTGTCGATTGAACCAAGGAGAATAGGGGATTTCATGAGAAATGCATACATACATGTGTGATAAAGGGAATGTTCAGATTTCACTGTACTTTTTCTTGTAAGATAATTCATTCATTTATAATTTATAGTCATCGCTGTGATGATGTCATGATTCTGATAATAAATTTATGTATTGCTGTGAAAAAGACATTGATTCTCCTACTCCAAGCTTCCAAAATCCAAAACCGTCAAACTCTTTTGCAGATGTTTTGCATTTAATTGATTATATCTTCCAATTTGATAAATATTCCCACTGAGTTCTAGGGAATATTCCTGGAGTATGATGACTTGGGTTCTGTCTCAGAACATCCTTGAAACTCATCTCCTTGCCCAGAGTCTTGGCATACTATAGCTAAGGATATATCATAAACCTGGGCCGAGGTTTCTCATAATCGGCATAACCATAAAGATATATCATAAACCTGGGCCGAGGTTTCTCATAATCGGCATAACCATGATCTGACGTTCTCCCTTACCAATTTACTTGTACCTCATGTCTCATGTTAGATGTGAGGAGCACCAAATAGACATGAAAAATCCTAAAATGCCCTTTATTTGGTGTTGGGCCAACAGTGTTCTCTATTTGTCCAAATTTGCACTTATTGATTTTTTGGGCTTGCATTTACTTAACAGTTATTTGCAATCATTGATTTCTTGGACTTAGGTGCTTGGATTTGTTCACAGTTATTTATTTGCAATTGTAGTTATTGATTTTTTGGGTTTGAATGGGCCAACAGTGTTCTCTATTCGTCCAAATTTGCAGTTATTGATTTTTTGGGCTTGCATTTACTTAACAGTTATTTGCAATCATTGATTTCTTGGACTTAGGTGCTTGGATTTGTTCACAGTTATTTATTTGCAATTGTAGTTATTGATTTTTTGGGTTTGAATTCGCTTAGCAGTTATTTGCCATTATTGATTTCTTGGACTTGCTTACAGTTATTTGCAATTGACCTGAACAATCCTCCTATTATGACCTTGAATCACTTTTTGAAACCTCAAAGTCAAAACCATAATCATTCCTCTCATAATCCAAAAGCTTCCTTCTGGCCTTTTATAATAAAGCCAACGAAATTTGCTAAATTATTCATTATATCCAGAGAACTTGAATTACAGTGGTTTTGGGAACTGGGATTACAACATAAATGCTAAATTACACTGCTTTTGGCACCAGCAGTGTTTTCTATTTTTCCAGATTTGCAGTTTTATTGATTTCTTGGGTTTGGGTGCTTGGAATAGTCACTGTCAGTCACCCGCTGCGTACTTCGGCTATTATTTTATTTTGATGCATATACAGTGACATTGAATATGTTGGACTAGTTCTTTTGTAAAAAAATAACCTGCCATTGTAAAAAAATAAATTATGGGGTGCATACATCTGGAATTCCATAAGAATTTGTACACCCTTGCATGTTATGTGGTGGAGCCCATGCCAAATAGATTATATATTATATGCTATGTGGACGTATTGATGGTTTTTGTGTTGCCAAATAGATTATATATTATATGCCTTGACGTATCAAATAATGGGCTTACCATTAGTTCTCCCACTGCAGCGTCTGTTCTCCCTTGACCGGTCTCCCAGTGCAGCGTTCCTTCTCCCAGTGACATTGAATCTAAGCGCAGGGAAAAAAGGAAACCATTTAATTTCTTCCGTCAAAGGTAAGCATTTTTTGAAATACATATTTAATGAAAAAAATGTTCAAATTCATTTATTTTCCTGTATGACTTTTCAATATATGTATGTTGTATTACTAGCCAGAAAAATAATTATTTCTTACTCGCAGCTTTCAAAACCTTCAAACTCCATGTTGTGCTGGGAATGTTTGATTGATTATATTTTTTAATTGGATGAATATGCCCAATGGGTTGTAGGGTATATGCGAGTATAATGGCTTGTATTGTATGGATATAGGTATATGCGAGTATAATGGCTTGTATTGTATGGATATATCACTGTTGCAGAAAAAGATACACCATAGTGCAAATGGTGCAAAGGGTTAATTCAAACCTTTATATCAATTTCCAATTTATTCATTGTCTTTATTTTCATCATATCTCTATATCTCTATGTTCTAACCTTTGCATTCACTTATCAAGTTATCAAATTCGGTTAGTCACTTTGCTTAAAATATTAAATTTAATTCAAAAAGTTTTTGCTACTTTATAGATAACCCATATATGACTACTAAATTTTAATAATTGGTGTGTTTTTTGCAGATGATTTAAAGACATGAAGAAAATACAAGCATGCTAGGATAGATGAACTATCTATATGTCATGATAGAAGATATGAATTCATTATGTTATTATGACCCAAAATAAACTAGTAGTGATTTATTTTTCATCTTTCTTTTGTAATTACTCTAAAAACATTATCATTATAATAAAAAGTAACATTTTGTTTGAAAGGGCTAAAAGCCCTTTCTCATTGCTCTCGAGGATGGACCATGGCCGTCCTCAAGGGTTTGTGTCCTTCTCTCCACCTTACCTTTTCATTTACTTTTATTTCTTTATTTTAGAACTAGATACTTTTAGTTTAATAGATTGCAAACTAAAAGCTTTTAATGTATAGATTGATTGATGTGTTTTTCTATTACTTGAATTTACATGTATAATTTTGTGGAATGATTTTTTTTTAGTTTCATTTATATGATTGTGTTTACAATGAATTTCTGATGTATATTAATTTGTATTTTGAAATGTGTGAGAATTTTCTTTGTTAATGCTTGGTGTCTATAATATGTTTGCGTATTTAAAACATTTTTGTGTGTGACGACCAAGATTTGATATGCAATGTTTGTATCTTTGTGTGTTTACAATGTGTGGGATGGCCAAGACTTGATATCTAATGTTTGTATCTCCGTGTTTACAATGCTTTTTGTGATGTTCATTATTTGATGTGTATATTTTTGTGTGTGGTGACCAAAATTTCATATGAAATGTTTGTATCTTTGTGTGTTTACAATGTGTGGGATGGCCAAGACTTGATATCTAATGTTTGTATCTTTGTGTATTTACAATGCTTTTTGCGATGTTAATTATTTGATGTGTATATTTTTGTGTGTGATGGCGAAATTTTGATATGCAATGTTTGTATCTTTATGTGTTTACAATGTGTAGGATGGCCCAGACTTGATATCTAATGTTTGCATCTTTGTGTGTTTACAATGCTTTTTGTGATGCTCATTATTTGATGTGTATATTTTTGTGTGTGAGGACGAAATTTCATATGCAATGTTTGTACCTTTATGTGTTTACAATGTGTGGGATGGACAAGACTTGATATGTAATGTTTGTATCTGTGTGCGTATACAATGCTTTTGGTGATGTTCATTATTTGATGTGTATATTTTTGTGTGTGAGGACCAAAATTTCATATGCAATGTTTGTATCTTTGTGTTTTTACAATGCTTTTTGTGATGTTCATTATTTGATGTGTATATTTTTGTGTGTGATCGCCAAAATTTGATATGCAATGTTTGTATCTTTGTGTGTTTACAATGTGTGGGATGGCCAAGGCTTGATATCTAATGTTTGTATCTTTGTGTGTTTACAATGCTTTTTGTAATGTTCATTATTTGATGTATATATTTTTGTGTGTGAGGACCAAAATTTCATATGCAATGTTTGTATCTTTGTGTGTTTACGATGCTCTTTGTGGTGTTCATTATTTGATGTGTATATTTTTGTGTGTGGTGACCAAAATTTCACATGCAATGTTTGTATCTTTGTGTGTTTACAATGTGTGGGATGGCCAAGACTTGATATGTAATGTTTGTACCTTTGTGTGTTCACAATGCTTTTTGTGATGTTCATTATTTCATGTGTATATTTTTGTGTGTGGTGACCAAAATTTGATATGAAATGTTTGTATCTATGTGTGTTTACAATGTGTGGGATGGCCAAGACTTGATATCTAATGTTTGTATCTTTGTGTGTTTATAATGCTTTATGTGATGCTCATTATTTCATGTGTATATTTTTGTTTGTGAGGACCAAAATTTCATGTGCAATGTTTGTATCTTTGTGTGTTTACAATGTGTGGGATGGCCAAGGCTTGATATCTAATGTTTGTATCTTTGTGTGTTTACAATTCTTTTTGTGATGTTCATTATTTGATGTGTATATTTTTGTGTGTGGTGACTAAAATTTCATATGCAATGTTTGTATCTTTGTGTGTTTACAATGTGTGGGATGGCCAAGGCTTGATATCTAATGTTTGTATCTTTTTGTGTCTACAATGTTTTTTGTGATGTTCATTATTTGATGTGTATTTGTGATTGTGTATGACAATGATTGTTGTTTGGGCTTCATTCGCATAGTTATGCATTTACAATGAATGTGGATGACATGCTTAGTATGTACTTTGAAATGTGTGTGAATTTTCTTCAGCATATAGTTTGATTTAGTGTCTACATCAACTTTGTATGTTTCGATATTTACGATCTTCTATGTATGATGATCAAAATTTGATATGCAATGTTTGTATGTATTTATAATTTTGTGTGTGTAATAAGAAATTTGATGGGATGTTTGTATGTTTGTGTATTTGCAATGCTTTCATGTTTGAATGTTTGTGTATTTGTAATGTTTGTTATGTTTGTGTATTTATTGTGTGTTTGTATTGTTTTTGTACTCACAATCTTGTTTGTAATGATTAAAACTTGATTTGTACTCTTGATTATTTGCAATGCTTTTGATGTTTGAATATTTGTGTATTTATAATGTTTGTTATGTTTGTGTATTTATTGTGCGTTTGTATTGCTTTTGTACTTACAATCTTGTTTGCAATGATTAAAACTTGAATTGTACTCTTGATTGTATGTTTGTATTCTTCATTGTATGTGTGTTGTGTACGCTTGATTGTATGCATTTTTTATTTGTTTGTATTCTTTGTCATGTTTGTAGTAAAATATGAAGGAACGTTTATGTGTTTGTGTATTTATAATGTTTTTTAATGTAATGATGGAAATATGATATGATGTTTTAGTACTTGTGTATCTATATGGTTTTTAATAGAATGATGAAATTTTGATGTGATGCTTGCATATCTATATTTTTTAATGTAATGATGATTGTTGATTGTAAATTGGTATATGCTTGGAATGTCAAAATGTGTGAGAATGAGAAATTTTTTATATGGGATTATTTGTATTTGCAATAATATTTTTGTAATGATCAAAATTTGATGCCTATTTTCAATTTAAATTTATTGCACATGAAATTAAAAGGGGGATTGGGAGAGTGTTGAGTGAAATAGTAATATTATAGAAGCTATAAGTGAGGGGTAGCTCAAATGAACTTTAATGTATTGCTTAGGGAAATCACATAGAAGGTGGGGTTGGGGGAGTGATGAGTGAAACAATAGTAAACCATAAATTAGGAGTGAGGGGGAGGGACCAAATGAACTTCCACCTATTGCAAAATTCTAGAAGCCGAGAGAAGTTCCTTCTAAATATAAAGAAACTATTACTTGTATACTTTTATTTATCAAATTTTATATTATAATAATTCCCCAATTTTAAATAATCAATATAATTTTCCCTTATA
>APFE031710694.1:4814-14831 GCA_000404065.3 Pinus taeda
GAAATTGAAGAGGAAGGAAAAATCATATTGGAACCTGGAGCAGTCAGAGAAACAAGAACCCGACAGCTACGAAATCGATCAATTTCAGAGTATCTCATCAAGTGGAAGAACTTACCTGTTGAAGATTCCACATGGGAGGACAAGAATTTTATACAAAAGCATCAAGAACTACTCAACCGTTGAGGACAACACTTTTAAGGAGAGGGGCATGTTAGGCCCCTCTACTACTAGTGTAACCCCTTATTGTTATTAGTACAACCCCCTTATTATATTGATGTTACCCATGTAGTGCCCATATTGTTACTATTGTGCCCCATAGAAGCCCACTATTGTTATTATTGTGCCCTTACATTATTATTGTTATGTCAGCTCTGATTATCTTATGACCCCTTAGACTCCTATATATAGAAAGGAGGTCTTTTCATTTGTATCATCCAAGAATTGTTCATTTGTGTAATGTAAAGGAGATTGCCCCCTCGAAGAGGCTAAATTCTAAGGCGTTGACCTCTCTTTTCTATATTTTTGTGAGTTGGTTTCATAATAGACCAACAACTCTGGAATGCTTAATGCAATTCCTAGAACTCTTCCAAAACTTGCAAGAAGATGAAGTCTTCTGCTAGAGGAAGTGTTCTCAATTTTGTTCCTAGAATTCTTCCGAAACTGGCAAGAAGCTGAAGTCTAGAGGAAGTGTCCCAAATTACCAACTAAAGGCATGCTTAGGGGCATCTTTGTTTCTGGCTACAACTCTGAATTTCGTATGGCAAGTTGTGGCTCAGGCTCACTTGATGTGGCTTTGAAGCTTGTAGATGACCATCATTTCCCCCTATCAGATACAAGGTGAGATGATGGAGAAAAATCAACTGCAAGACTGTTTAATACTCTGGAACAAGTTCTAACATGTGATTGAAATATCTTCTTAGCTGTTGATACCCATTGCCAAGAAGCGATCCATCCAAGATGAATCTTTGTTCTTGCAGGAGGTTTGTTTCTGAAGCATTTGTTTGAAGAATGATTGGTTTGATGACAGTGCTTACATGGATGAAGATCAAAACAGTGATATTTCATATGGCCAACTCAGTCACAGTGTTGACATTTCACAATCTGTTGTGGTGGCTATTGTTGTTGTTGTGGAAGAGAACTAGAATATGAAACAGTTGAAGTGGAATTGTAATGAAGGACAGGTGAAGATAAATCATCCTCAAGAAATCTTGCAGTTTGAAATTGGATTGGTTTTGAGTAATCTGGAATATGCAAGGACAAATCCTTTTCATATCCAAGACTAGTTTTGTGCTTGTTATGGACAAGCTATTCCCAAGGTCTGATGATGGGCTTGGGAAGTGTAGACTGAGTTTCTGCTTCTACATGTATAGCTGCTACTTTATTGGGCACTAGATCAGAATGATCTTGCTTCTTATGGGAGTCTGTTTTAATGTTCTGAACATAAGCAGGTTCAGAATGATGACTCCTCTATTTTAATTCCTTTTGTTGAAGCTGATATTCAAGCTCCAAAAATTCTATCTTCTCTTGTGCATTTTGCAAACAAATTCTAATGTAAGCCAGAGAGGATTTGTTTATTTTTACTATGTCATTAGTAGTAGAATGTATCAGAATTTTCAAAAACTATAATACTTCATAATATTTCCGCATTTTTTCCAGTTCAAGAGTGCCAAGAAAAATTCAAAATAATGACAATAATTTTAAGCACTTTAATTCTCTAGAAAGAAATATGTAGACACTTGCAGCACGATCGATATAAATCAATCTTGTCCCCTTTGAAATGATTCCCTTCCACAATTTAATGGCTCCATATTTAGAGTATTTGAAGGAAATTGAAAGCACTTCAAGTTAGCACATGCTGAAATTTATACATGTGTTTGTCCTTTACTGTATTGCAATGTCAAAAACAACAAGCAAAACACTCATAAATCTTAATTATTGTTGCAAACAAATAGCAGACAATTTGGTGCAGATAACACTTATATCACCCCAAAAATTAAAGCAACCTTCTCATTAGAACCTGTTGAGAAAAACAAATTTGTTTATTGGACATAAATGTATGCCCAAACTGCACAACAGGAACAAGTAAATTGAACAAGCAACAACTTTAAATTGAATTGAGTCTTTCAAATACTCCTTCACTTTCTCGGTTAGTGGAAAATAATAGTCAAGTTCAATAGAAACTGCTAATACATTCTTGTAACCATTGATGATAGCATGTGGAACAGCTACAATTGTGGGATTACAGATCGCCAGAGAAAGAGTTGTACATAATCTCATAAACTGAAAATTGCTTGTTGTGGTGTGCCAAAGATGATCTTCCAAAACTATTCGGACACATGCATATGCCGAGTAGTTAATTCATGCATCATATGATACTCGGTCTTCAAAATACAAATACCAAATATAGCCCTTCAAAAATTTCAATGCAACATACTAGGATTTATGCATGGACTTGGCTCCATTCCAACACACTTCCTTTTAAAAAAGTATATTCAACACATGCCATCTACAACCCAATAAATTTCAACGCATGTATGAACTACGGCTCTTCAAAACTTTAATGCATGTATGAACACAGGAGCATTGTTTTTAAGGGAAATCAATGCACGATTAATGGATCCATACCAAAACAACCAACGCATAGTATGTGGAGCCACACCAAAATGACCAATGCACAGTATATCAATTCACATGGAAATAACTTGAATAGCGCCAAAACTAACTCGCATATATCACCAAGTTGTATTCTCGTCATATCTTTAATGTTCTATCATGAATGGTTCAATGCACCTTCTTCACCAATACACAGTCATGCGCAGGAGTTTTCAACGAACATCATTCCAGCACCACTTTTTTTTTACTGGAACTCAACGCATACCATATATTGAATATGTATCACTATTGGTCATATATACCATAGAATTTTACCATGATCTTCAAAAATATTCATGTCGAAATTAAATTCACCAACGGATCATTTAGTTCAAGTGCATAGTTCAAATGTAAGAATCATGTGGCACAATTTTCACACACTAGTTGCGTGAATCTGATCTTAGTCGCCTCCCTTATACCATATAAACAAAATACTCAGACATATTTCATAACAAAACAAGGAGAGCTGCGAGCAGCAAGTCCCTAAATTTGATTGACTACTCTAGTCCAGCTACATCGCCAATAGAAAATGCTACTAAAATCCTTCCAACTGGCTTCTCAGTCAAGTAGCTTTTTGGGGCTTCAATGAACACTCTCAAGGTTAAAATTCATGTCTCCTCATCAGACTGACCTACTGCTAAACTCCAAAGTTGGAAGCTATAAATAAAGGGAAGACAATTTGTATGGCGTTGAAGACATCATTACGGTAATGCGTGCCTTGGAGTAGTATTAATGCGTCCCTGGAGCAGCGTTTGCATGGGTATTGAGATAGTGAGACAGTGTTATAAATTGGGAGACTACCACAGCCAGCACCACAAATACCTGAATGGAGAAGATTTACAACGTTATACAATTAGGAGACTTGACCAATAGCGTGGTATAGAATAGCTTGGAATCTTTGGTTCTATCCACTAGACCTTGCATACTCACAACAACACCTTCAAGATAAAGCTTTAATTGACGTTGAGAGAGTATTTCTTATGATTCCCTCTTAACAATTATGAACAATCAAATGCCTTTTGCAATTCTGTCACCAATTGCAAATATTGGTTAACTAAGGCATGATAGAGATAACCCCATCAAAAACTGGCAGGGGTTTGAGCTTGTAGAGTAGCACACCAAGCGACATCGCATAAATGATTCAACACGTAATACAACTGAGAAAGTGGGAGATTCGACTGTGACTATTCGACTTTCACAACCAGTGCAATTAATATAGCTCTATTCAACTTAGCAAAAAACTCTATTTAAATATCCGCATACACACAAGACTGGAGTAACAGCGCATAGAAATCAAATGAAATAATAAGAGTGTCGCGTTACACATATTGTGCCATTCAATGACAAGTTAGAGGTGTGTTTTTTCTACGGTAGATATGGCAGGTCTGAGCAAGGAGCATTTTTTAGAAGTGTTAGAAAATTATATATATTACGGAGCAATGGAACACATAAAATATTGCAGAAATATAAACACAGAAACGCACAAAACAAGAGAGACACAGATATACGTGGTTCACCCAGTTTGGGCTATGTCCACCTCGAACAGCCAGTCCTTCCTTTCTAATATCCAGCAAATGAAGAGACACACCTACAACAAATCCGCTGTAATATCCTCTGTCTTCTCTCACATCTCACCTCTTGGTTCTCCTCACACATATAGAATACACATCTATGACAGCCTCAAATACATACCCTCATCACAAAGAGAGGGTTGCCTTCTATGGGCAAAAAACCCTAAACAACAACATAATTCTAGCCATTAGATTCCATGCCGCCTAATTGAACGGCCATGATGACTAGAAATTACTATACTTTTACAAGGAAAATTACATCTATTTTTAGCTTCGGCGGGATCACTTGGCCGAAGAACCCCAGCCCGGGGGGATCGGCCCCGGACCCCCGCGGGGGGGACAAGTACCCCCCGCACCCCCCCGCATGTAGGGGTGTACAAACTTCCTGGGGTATACATCCGGCTGAAACAAAGACCTTTGAACAATCATACTCCAGACACAACAATCTCCCACTTGGAGAATGATTGTAGCAACTCCATCGTTTCTTCATTTGCTGGACAATGACTCCTCTTTTGGACCTGGCTATTTCTCATCTTCATCGTCATCCTTGAAGACCAATTGAAACTGAGCATGTTCTCAATTTCTCCTTGGTTGCAACTTTTGTTAGCATATATGCAGGATTCTGGCTAGTGTGTATCTTTTCCAGCTTCAAATGTCCATCTTCGAACACTGATCGTATGAAATGGTACATGAGCTGTATGTGTTTAGTCCTGGAATGAAATGCTAAGTTCTTTGCAAGATGAATGGCACTTTGGCTATCACTGTATAACGTGCCCTTATCATGCTCCTTACCCAATTCACCCATAAACCTTTGTAACCAAATCATTTCTTTACTAGCCTCTGTAGCAGCAACATACTCTGCTTCTGTTGTTGAAATTGCAACAACACTTTGGATTTTTGAAACCCAACTTATAGTTGTTCCTCCAACCGTAAATACATATCCTGTAGTGCTCCTCCTGTTATCTTTGTCATCTGCCATATCTGCATCAACATATCCCTGTAGGGAAATGTTTGAACCACCAAAGCATAATGTTTGATTTGTGGTACCTTTCAAATATCTGAGAATCCATTTCACTGCCATCCAATATTCCTTTCCTAGATTGTTCATGTACCTGCTTACAACTCCCACGTCATGTGCAATATCAGGCCTTGTGTAGAACATTGCATACATTAAGCTTCCAACTGCTGATGCATATGGAACTTTAGACATATAATCCATGTCTTCTTGGACCTTTGGGCACATTTCCTTGCTAAGTTTGAAATGGCTAGCAAAAGGTGTACTAACTGGTTTTGCATTGTGCATGTTAAATATTTTCAACACCTTTTGTATGTACTCATTCTGAGACAATGTTAATTTGCGAATTTTCCCGTCTCTAGTTATTCTCATACCAAGGATTTGTTTTGCAGCTCCCAAATCCTTCATTGCAAATGAATTTGCCAATTTTCTTTTGAGCACATTTATTTCCTGCATGTTAGATCCTACACAAGCATGTTCATCTATATACAAATAACAATATAATATAGCTGCCATCATTTTTCTTTTTTAGATAAACACAATGATCAGAGTGACATCTAGTATAACCTTGTTCAGACATAAACTTGTCAAATTTTAGATACCACTTCCTTGGAGCCTAATTTAAGCCATACAAGCTCTTCTTCAACCTGCACACAAGTTTCTCCTTCCCTTTCACTTCATATCCTTGTGGCTGCTGCATATATATCTCTTCCTCCACATCCCCATGGAGAAAGGTTGTCTTTACATCTAACTGCTCAAGATGCAAATCTTTAGCTGCTACAAGACTTAAAATAGTTCTGGTTGAAGCCATTTTAACAACAGGAGAAAATATTTCATCAAAATCAATACCTTTCCTCTGTGCAAACCCCTTCACCACATGTCTAGCTTTGTAACTCTGTTTTCCTCCATCTTCTTCCTTCAACCTGTAAACCCATTTATTCTTCAATGTAGTTTTTCCTGTAGGCAACCTGACTAAATCCCAAGTCTGGTTATGCATTACGGAGTCTATCTCTTCTTCCATGGCTACCTCCCACTTCTTCCTGCTTTCAACTTGCATTGCTTCTTCATAACATTCGGGTTCCCCGGAATCAGTCAATAATAAATAATATAATGAAGGAGAGTATCGTTCAGGGGGTCTACTTATCCTGGTAGATCTTCTAACACCACTTTCAGGTGTTTGGGGTGCCTGTTGTAGTTGTGATGGTTGTTGTTGTTGTGGTTGTTGATTATTATTAATTTCAGGCACCTTTACTTTTTCAGTGATTTCATCAAGAGCTGCATATTCCTTGTTTTCCTTTTCTTGATTCTTTTCCTGCAACTGATTCTTATACAAGACCTTTTCATTGAATATTATATCTCTGCTCCTAATGATTTTGTGATTTTCATAATCATATAAGCGATAACCAAAATCATTAACACCATATCCAATAAAGGTACATTTCTTTGACTTTGCTTCAAGCTTTGTTCTATTTTCTTTATCAATATGGACAAAGGCTTCACAACCAAAAGGCTTTAAAATAGAGTAGTTTACCCTTTTACCTGTCCATGCTTCCTCTGGAACACCACCATCCAAGGAACTTGAAGGCCCTCTGTTTATTAGATAAACAGCAGTATCTACAGCATCTGCCCACAACTGTAAAGGCAATCCTGCATGCAATCTCATGCACCTTGCACGCTCCATGATTGTTCTGTTCATCCTTTCTGACACACCAATTTCTTGTGGTGTTCTTGGAACTATCTTCTCTCCGCGAATTCCATGCTCTGAACAGTACCTATCAAACTCTTTGCTGCAATATTCACCTCCATTGTCTGATCTAAGACACTTCAATTTCTTTCCTGTCTCAATCTCAACCAAAGATTTCAATTTCTTGAAAGTATCAAATACATTAGATTTATTTTGAATACAATAAATCCAAGTTTTTCTAGTAGCATCATCAATAAAAGTAACATAATAATGACAGCCACCGAGGGATGATACCTGAGCATGTCCCCATACATCTATATGCACAAGCTCTAATTTTTCACTCTTCTTTTCTTTCCCAACTCTGAGAAATATGACTCTCTTCTGTTTTCCATAAATGCAATTCTCATAGAAGTCCAAATCAACATCTTTCAAACCCGGCAACAAATTTCTGAGTGAAGAATCTTCCTCCCCTTCTCACTCATGTGTCCGAACCTATGATGCCATAATGTTGCATCTGCTCCTTTAGATGTTAAAGCATTAATAGAGTTAGAAATACCATTGCATAAATACAATGTACCAACCTTTTGGCCTTTTACTATTACCAAGGCTCCTTTGGTGACCTTCCAAGCTTTATCTATGAAAGTTGTCACACAACCTTCACCGCCTAACTGTCCTATTGAAATCATATTTTTCTTCAGATCTAGAACATGCCTTACCTCCTTTAGTATCCATTGGTTTCCATTCTATTGTTTTACAAGAGCCTTATCCATTCCAACAATTTTACAAGGTTTATCATCATCCAAACAGGCTTGTCCAAAATCTCCTTGAACATAGTCATGAAAATATTTCTTATCAGGTGTGGCATGGAATGAGGCCCCTGAATCTACCACCCAAGAATCAGTGATATTTTTTAAAGAAAGAATAAAAACATCTTGTAACACCTCACTTTCCACATTTGTTTCATGATTGTTTTCTTGTTGTGCACCTCCTTCTTTTCCCTTCCGATATCTACAGTCTTTCTTTAGGTGTCCTTTCTTACCGCATATCCAACACACTATACCCAATCTGGACTTGGATCTGCCTTTCCTTGATTTACTACGATATCCTGAGCTCTTTCCTCTTTCCATTTTTCTTCACCTAGACTCTGCACCTAAAGCATTACCTGATGTCTCACCGAAGCTTTTCCATCGCATTTCCTCGCTAAGGATAGCACTGACAACATCATCAAACTTTAAAGTACTAGATCCAGAAACAGAGTTACTAATGCCCAATACTAAACCATTCCAGCTTTCTGGCAATGAGCACAAGAATAACAGAGCTCTAACTTCATCATCAAATTTTACCCCTACAGTAATTAACTGACTTGTAACTGTATTGAAATCATTTAAATGGTCTGCAACAGATGCACCTTCTGACATCTTCATATTAAATAACCATTTCATAAGAAATACCTTGTTTGAGGCTGAGGGTTTTTAATATAATTTCACCAACGCCTAAATTAAACCCTCTGTCATTGTTTCATTCGAAATGCTGAAGGCAACCAATGCTGCGAGGCACAACCGTATTGTTATGAGTGCCTTTCTATCGAGAAGGTTCCATTATTCGTCTGTCATACCTGTCGGCATCTTTGTTTTTCCACTCAAAGGTAGGTACAGATATTTCTGATACATATAATATTCCATCTACATCTTCCACAGTGAGAATTTTTGGCCATTAAATTTCTCAACCGTAAACTTACCATCTTCTGCCATTGCTCCCACTTGAACAAGAAACCCTTCTTTCCTACGAGTTTTTCAGCCAAATAAACCTTTGGCTCTAATACTAGTTGTTAGAAAAATCTTATAAATGACAGAGAAATGACAGACATATAATATGCAGAAAAAAACAAACACAAAAACCATAGAGACACAGATATAAGTGGTTCACCCAGTTTTGGCTATGTCCACCCCAAACAGCTAGTCCTTCCTTTATATTATCCAACAAAAAATGAAGAGACACAACCTACATCAAATTCATTGTAATATCTTCTGTTTTCTCTCACAGTCTCGCCTCTCTGTTTCTCGCTCTGAGAATACACATCTATCCCACAACCTCAATACAATACCCTCATACAAAGAGAGGGGGTTCCTTCAAGGGAAAAAAACCCTAAACTAGACATAAGTTCTACCGTCAAATCTTCTGCTTAATGAATGGCCCATATTGACTAGAAATTACTATACTTTTACAAGGCAATTTTACATCTGTTTTTAGCTTCGGGGGTGCTGCCCCTGAACCCCCGTGGGGGGACTGCTAGCCTCCAGACCCCACATCTGGGGGGGATCGGACCCCCATCGGGGGGACAAGTCCTCCCTGCACCCCCGCCGCGTTGAGGGATGTACAGTCTTGCTGGGGTATACATCCAACTGAAAAAAAGACCTCTAAATAATCATGCTTCACACCCAACAATTGTTTCTTCTTTTGTGTCCTTCTTCCTCTTTCTTATCCCCTTACTTTTCTTGATTTTCTCCTTAATCTTGGTTAATCTTTCAGAGAGTAACTGTTATCCTCTTTTGGTGATGAAGGTTCAGGAATGTCTTCATCGATTTCTTCATCTCTCTCTTTCATTTTTCCTTTTTGCTTCCTATGTTGGGTTGTGTTATATTCTTTCCACATAGTTAACAGGGGGTTTGAGGGGTACTCGTAACCCCACTTTATGGGTTCCAGGGCAGCGCCCCGGAAAATTTTGGTTTTGGACCCTATGTTAGGTTGGGCGAACCAACCTATGGTTTTGTGCATGATTTTTGCACATGTTTTTTAGACGCGATGGTTTTCGGTCCATGGTTTTGGACATGATGTTTTTTGGTGCATGGTATTGGATGCTTTGGCATGTATAAATATTATTGTAACATTGAAAGGAACATAATAAAAAATCAAGCTGGTAGTCCCGATTTTGGGATCCAGTGGGAAATCTCTGTGTATATGTGTTTTATGTGTTATGCTCTCTCATTTTTATTTTTTCCTATGATTTAGAATTCGTATGCAGGTAATTTTTGTACGGGGTTAAAAACTACATTTGGTATCAGAGCTGTTTTGGCTTCAAGGGGACGCCTTTGTTG
>APFE031710702.1:0-19295 GCA_000404065.3 Pinus taeda
AAAAAAATCCGTGAGGACCCTTGCCCATGTCGCTAAGCAAATTCTCTACTATAATGACAATGAGAGGAGAAAAACTTCCATACATATGTCATGAGGTTACTAACCTAATCAATAAACAATACTCTAATATAAAATTAAAAATGAAAGAATAAGAACTCCATTTTCCACATATCATTATTGATATGTTATTGATCCCAATCATTTTCCACATATCATTTTCCATGTATTTTGGTAGCGTTGCAACATTAGTGACCAATTCAAATTTAATATAACATATTTACATATCTTTATGAGAAAATTAATACTAGAACTATATGAAAATAATTTTTCATATAAACCTATTCGATTTTATGTAACTCTACTGTTCTTTCTTGAGTAATGTTCCTATGTATAGGAGTGGAGCTCAAATTTCTGGTTCATGTGAAATTTCTGAGATATATTTTATATACGGATTCAACATGACCCTAGAGAGATCAATTTTTTTCACGTAAACATTTATAAAGTGAAAATTACAATGTGTCATTTTTCATTGTTTAAATTGTATTTTTGAATGCTATATAGAGTATATATAAGGAAAAAATGAAATATTTTAAAATTTTATTATCTTAACTTAAAATAGTTTTATTTATTATTTAATATATTTTAAGTATATGTAAAATTAATTTTCCATGGGAGAATGATGTCCTTACACCCATATAGACAAGAACAAATTCACCTTTAAAAAAGTGAAAAAATCAGAATGTCACTATGTCTAATAACCCGAACATAACTAAACTATGAAATGTAGATGTTATAATTGAAAGATACATTATGAAGTTAAAAATTTACAAAAAAATATTATTACCAAGTTGTTGCACCCAATCCCTATGTTTGTGCATCCTCTTCATCACGTGGGTCATGACTAGATGCACCGTATTTCTCCCTGACTTTGTCAACAACATAATTGTTGTGGCATATCATTAACATAATTTATTTTAAATGCTCAAGGTAAGGCACACTTATACCATTCAACCGTATGAATTATTTCTTGTCACTATCCCATTTCCTCCACTTTTGTTCATATAATACGACCCACGACTATGTTGCTTCCACATTATAAAGAATTAATTTGTTAATGGATTTGATTTCTAAATTCACTAATGAAATCAAATCAACATATATAGTACGTATGAGATAAAAATATGCATTATGAAGTTAAGTATGAATAGTTACTATGTAGAAATTTGACAAATGATAAATCACTTACTCTTTATCATGTGTATTTTTCCATTCATTTGGAGAATATCCCCTTCTCTTTTGTCTTCATCCCTTTCATCTTCCCAAATCACCACACCTGATGTGTTCTCAATCCGCTTGATGTACTCACTAGAATAATATAAACACTCATACAATATGTACCCCTCTACCATAGACTGCTCGGGTTTTTCCTTGTTGAAAAAAACCTTTCAATTTCTTCATGTACCTCTCTAAGAAGAACATTCAATGACAAGAAAGGACCCCGACTAATTCAACCTCATCTACTAGGTGAATTAGATGACGAACCTGCGATTCCATGAAACTCGTTGGCAGTCCTTTCTCAAATATACAACTTCTCAAATTATATATATATATATATATATTATATATATATATATATATTATGTATAGTAATATTGATGCCATCATGGTATTTAGCATATGAATCTCCTTTGATGTATCCAATGTACAAATGCATATAGTTTATGATAAGAACATCACTAGATTTGGGGAAAGCCATGGTTCACACACCCATGCACGAGCATAGGATAATGACATTGCAAATTAAACACATACAAAAATATTTATATTTTATTCCAATATTGCATAAAAATAATAAAAAGTAATAAAATAATCTTTTTGATTTATGTACTCTTAGAGGCTTCAAATTATCATGCAATTTCAACCCTAACAAATGGTCTTCCACAATGAAGCAGCACCGTAGTGAAGACCCATCAAAATAAGGAGCCCTCACAAGAATTGTAACTTCCTTTTCCCAAAAAAATATCATCTTATTTAAAATCCGTGGGACATCAACTTCTTTGAAAGATTAAGAGGGACCAACCTCTCTTGTAATTTCTTACCTTAGCCAATGTTCTTTTTTAGTTTTTGAAGAAATAAGATCTCTCCTAACACCTAATGTGTCATTTATCTTCAATGATATGTGGATCCATAAAGAAGATGAAACATTTTTAAATATATCCATTATAATAAGTGGGAAATCTTAAGATTCTCCCAATATGAGAGCTCATAAAATACATATTTCATTTTCATCCGAATGGGAAATTTCTTAACATAGGTGTCGAAGTATTCTCGATCATAGAACAAAGGCACCCCATTTAAATCGAACAATTATGTAATATCATTCTCCTTATCTCTCTCATGTGATCTAAGCCATTCAACTGGCGTCATTATTGCAGGCCTTTGGTTTCTCTTTGGTTTACCACTGAAAGTAGACATTACTCTTTTGTATGGGTGTTATTTTGGGAGGAATACTCTAGAGTAGTCATACACTAGATTTCATAGGTTGCTGGACCACCTATCATTCAAAGAAGGTCCACAACATTTACATCCATGATAATCTTATGTTAGAATACCTAATAAATTATTGTATAATACATGGAACGTTAGGAATCATGAACATCAAAACCATTGTAGTGAATTAAACTAATATGTTAAATAATATTGTTATGTATATAGAAAAATTAATAAACATGTAATTTACCAAAGAAAACTCCCAAGCCTGGATAATAATGTATGGCGTAAGAACATATGCCATACAATGTAAAAATCCTCTCTGTTGCAATGGGTCTTGATACATCGATCATTTAAATGTATCGCTTCCAATAATTCCTTCAATTCATCTACCAATTATTGTAATTATACATCCATATTCTTCACTTCTCTTCTACTAGGGACTATGAGAGCCAACATAAGATGTTCATTCTTCATGAACAACCATAGGGGGGATATTTTTAATTATCATTACGACAGACCAAACATAATATTTGGCATTTTGGAGGTAATATTAGTTGATTCCATCCATGAATATGTTGAGTTCAAGACTATGTACCTTATCCTTGAATGTTTGGGGCCATGTATCCTTTATATGCTTCATGGTTATTGAATCTATTGGGATTCATAACTCTCGACTAACTTCTATGTGAGGCATTCCATACCTTCTACATAGCTAATTATTTGCAATGAAACATCCTTCAAATATTTGGGATTATAGGCATGTGCCTAAATATATTATGAGGAGGACCATGTGATTTACCCCTTTTTATATGGTACCTATCATGCCCACATTTCAGACATATCTCTTTGTCTATATATTCTCCTCTACATAGAATACAATCATTCAGACATGCATGATGTTATGTTTACTCAACACTCAACATTTTTAACAACTTTTTTGCCTCTTCGTAGCTACTGGGAAAGACATTATCACTTGAAAGAATGTTATCTTTGAAAAACATGTAGCTGGTTGGAAATACAAATGTACAATGTCGATATTTAACATTCATAAAATGAAACATTTCTAATGTGGATTGTGTGAAAATATTTCTTAAAATATAAGGAACTTGATCATGGTAAATTACCTCAATATTTCCAAGAAACATTCATTCAATAAGCCAAAATTTTCTTTCAAGTTGTATCGTAACATTGTTGTCCCAAACTGGGTAGACTTTGACTCGACACCAGGTCAAAAAGAGAGGGGTGGTGGAAGCATATTTTAGGATTTATAATAAGGTATCAATGATATGAGTGTCATACCCTAGCTCATCATTATGCAAAAGCATCTAACAACATTTACTCCATGGCAAAAATATCCCATAACTAATCATCCATACAAACCTCTATTTGATTGCCTCCATTGCCAACATCTGTTGAAGAACTACTATTTTTGTAGTCATTCCTAATTAGTGAATTTGGACATCGTGGGAATTGAATAGGTGGTTGATTCAAACATTATTTGTATGCTTCCTTGCCAAGTTTTGTTTGTAATGAAACTTTCTCTCCATTTGACATTCTAGTGGGGTGCTCTAGAATATGGTAGGTGGGTCACTCATCATCACTAGAATTATAATTCAAAAAATATTGAACATTATTACATTAATGATATTAGTAAGAACAATGAAATTGCTTTGTTGAAATTATATTATACCAAACAATTATTACCATCGCTGACCTAGAATTGTGGCTGGATGATACCATGTTTTGATTGGTAGGATGAAGTGGTTTCTCATTTTCTTCTACCAACTACTTGTGGTATGTTACTCCTAATAAGAGCCTCTGAATTGTTTGAAATGGTGGAACATTTTCTATATCTAAACTTGATTCTGAATCAGGATCCCACAAATTTGGATACATTTTTATTCGAATTGACACGAATAAAAAATTTTCAATTAGATATTCGAGATATAAATAAAATATGAACTTATTGGAGATGGGAAGTGAGAACTCCATCTAGGACTTTGACTAATATAGAATGAGCTAGAATTTGAAGAATTAGCCATTTGATATTATGATATTATTTCCCAACATTTAAGAAGAATCAACAATAATTTTTTTGTACATATCTAAAATTAATTTTGAGAATAATATAACTACAACCTGAATTTCATAATAGCTTTCAAACCATTTTTCAAGAATAAGGTTACTTTAAGTGGAAAATGTATACTATGAACTAATGTAACTCATCTGGATGCATCCTAAATGATAATTTCAGATGAATATGCCATTTTATGTGTAAATAAAAATTCAATATGCATCCTTTAGGATGCATCCTAATGTATCTCATTGGGATGAATCCTAAAGGATAATTTGAGATGAATAAGACATTCTATGTGAAACAGTGTTAATACTGAGAGAGGGGTAAATCAATATTAAGGCTAATTTTTCATTTCTACCAATTTACTTTTCATTCAACCTTGGAAAGAATTCATATGACCTACAACGTGGGAACATTCATTAACATACAATAGCATCAGTCATATAAATCAACACACAAGCATACACCAGGAGCATCATACACATGAGACACAAGGTTTTTATGTGGAAACCCTTTCAGGAAAAAAAATCGAAGCGTGTTGTTGTGATTTATGTACTTTATTACATCAATATTTTTTTGTGATCCGCTACTCACAGGAGGCACCAAATCCCTTTCATTGTTTTCTATCACCCATTAGCGGGAAGCACCAACTCCCTTCATCTGTAGACACCTGTCCAAATTGCTAGAAGCACCATGTGAAGCACAAAATTCATGGATTTTTTGCAAGCACCAACTTGAAGGTCCTTGGATTTATGCAAGCAAAAACTTGTAGGGGGAACCAACCCCCAAGCCTTCTGAACCACCCACCAGAAATGGAAGCATCAACTTCCTGTATGCAGGCTCCAACCCACACTCAAATAGGAACTCATTGTTCATTGTAATTCACATCCACTTTGCCTAATATAAGATTTTTTCTCTCCCCCTTGCTCACTTTTCTGTAGTCAACTATTATTCTCATCAATAGTCATTCATCATATCCCACACTAAATTATACTATTATTGGCCCTCTTCTCTTCGACAACATACTCAGTTCTTAGCATTTTTCTCTCAATAGAATGCCTTCAACACTCGGTTCCTTTTATCCATAGCATCTCTTGGCCTCTCAAATAGCACATGCTCACTCATCCTTATTCCTTTGCACATGCACCTTTGGCCTCTTCTCACACAACAAAACTCTCTCTCAGGTTATCGTTTCTCTTCATAGGAACTCTCAACCACTTCTCACTAGAACACTCTCACTTGAACTCACCTATCCTGGTGTACACTCACATAGAACTATCCTCACCACACACACAATAAGTGTGTATCCCCCCATTTTCTCATCTTAGCTCCTAGTTTTTGTTCCTCTGTCGCATTATACTTGATGCTGCATGTTTCCACACTACACAAGTGTAACTCTGCACTTCTTCTCCATCCTACTATTGCATCAATTTTCGTGGTCAGTACCATTTCATTAAACATGAGGATGGGCACTTGATCATTTTCCATAATGAGAATTAAATCTCAATCAGCCTACACACCAAGGTGTCTAATCATGAATTTTATCTACACACATAACATGGCTTTCCATCCTTATTGATTGCTTACAGAGATTAAGGTGTACTATAGGCATGGCTCTCCTATACTTTGATCAACACTTATACACTTGGTATATTTTACATTTAATTATTCATTAACATGTAAGAAATCTCAAGCATGGTTGTTCTGGAGCCAAGTGTTACCTTTGAAAATCATGGTCCTCTATGTCATAACTCAATGAGCTATGTAATCGCCATTACTCCTGCAACACCAAGATTCTACACACATTTAGTTAGATTCTGACACATTCATCCTCATACACCTTCATATACCTCTTTATCTATGTTTTATCAACTCCTTGTTTTACGCCATGGAATGAAGAGTTATGACAAACAGGTTAGAGCTAAGGTTCTAAGGCCTTCATAGCCTATTGGGGGCCTATATTCCTTTGTTGACTACTCTCTGCCCGTGGTTCCTTTAGTTCCCTTGACTAAGCGCCACCACATCATAGATCCATTTATTGGAACTTCCTTCATAGTACAATTTCAGAGGTGTTTAGAAATACCGATCTCCAAAATACTTCATAGAACTTGGTTGTTAGACCTACACTGCACCCTCAACTCTTTGAACTTCATGACCAAGATCCAACACATTGGAGCTCCCTGGTTTCAAAAATTTTCTTCAAATGAAACTGTGAGGGAGTTACAAAAACTCCAACCTTTGAACCTCAAAGATGATTTCATGTTGATGTCATCAACCTTATGTGGCATCATCTTAGTGGTGACATGTGGCACATAGATTTTCCCTATTAGGGAACCCAAATTTTCCATATATGACTACCACGTGTCCATAGTATGGCCACATTGTTGACAATAATACTGAGAGGGGGGGTGAATCAGTATTATCTAATTCTTTTACCAAATCTTTCTTATTTATACTTTGAATTATTTTTGCATACCAATACCATAAATAATGAGCATGAACAAGAAAATCAGATAGTCACATCAAAGAACACCAGATATAAGGTGGAAACCCAATGTGGGTGAAAACCACCTGCTGCAATATGTCTCTATCTTCTTTCAAATTAGAAACTCCTTTTATGATCTTGCACTGGTGCAGTCCTTTACCAGTACGCAGGCTGCAACCTGCTGAGAGCTACAACTCTCTCTCGTTTTCTAGTCTCTCCTGAAAGGGAGCTACAACCCCCTACTTCTTTTCAAGGACCACTTTTCATAAATTTTCAAACTGGATCCATATACATCAAATGATCATCAAGTTCATGTAAATTATACAGACAGCTGTAATAACCAGATCAACAATAACAGAACAGAACCCAGAACACCTTTCCAACAGAAAAATTCAACCAACAGAAGATCTTAACACAGATACGCGATTTTTCTTTTTCTGGCCTGCGTTGCTACGCAGTTCACCTTCTGCTTCTCTGCGTATACCCGCAGATCTCCTTCTTCTGGACTGCGTGGCCACGCTCTGCTCCTTTTACTGAACCGCGTACCGTACGCACCCAAAAACAGTATCGCGCCGCGTACTTCTCAGAAAGTACGCACTCAGAATAATAATCGCGCCGCGTGCTGCTACAGAAAGCACGCACCTGAACCACTGTTGCCCTGCGTACCTACGCACTGAGCCTTCGCCGCTTCTGCGTATCCACGCACAGAACCTTCGGTGCCTCTGCGTACCCCCGCACTGAACCTTCGGCGCCTCTGCGTACCCACGCACTGAACCTTCGGCGCCTCTGCGTACCTTGGACTAGGGCTGAAATAACCTCAGATGCTCAGATCTGAACTTGTGCTCAAGAGATCACCCTTCGCCAATCCGCTTTTGACTTCTCCTTTATAAATCAATCTTTTAAGAACCGAGAACCCAATAGATCAGATCTTAAGATATTCAAAGACATAAAGATACTAAGCCAAATGATCTCCTTTGCTTTATATAGGCTATCTCTTCCTCAAATCAAGGATCATGGGGCTCAATAATAATAATAAAATAATCAATACCGCGGGCCAAAACCATGATAACCCAATACTGTTGGCTAAAGACCATGAGAAAACCCCACGGGTGGGCGCTTAACTGCCTTGGAATGTGTGCACTAGGGAACGCACCCCATGAATGGGTGACCCACGTATTTGGACGCGGTCCCTGCACGGCATACCTGCGGGTACGCACCTCCTGAACTGATCTCCTGCGTACTTCTTTATTTTCATCAAAATGAGAGCCATGCCATGGGTGTTTGCCATCAAGTACAACATCTGAAATCATACCAGAACCATAATGCCAACATGTGGCATACGTGGATTCTTGGAGGAATAAGGGAAAGGAAAAGCAAGAAAGTGTAAGAAGGCATCGGCATCAGCAGCTACATCGGATTTTCTTATAGGTACCGAGTTGCATGTATGATTTCTTCACTAGTTTTGGCATACATGGCACATGCATGTGGCTTCTTTGTTATGATTTGTCATTGGCATGGAGGATGGCTGGGATTTACAATGGATTTCCTAGCCTTGCCGTTTCCTGGATAACCATGGCGATTGTGGGTTTACTTTCATTGCTTTGTTTTGGTTGGTTCTCATTTTTCCATAGCTTGGGTTGAGTTACTAGTCCTGGAAGCCCTGGTTGAATAAATGCTCTACAAGCCCTATAATAGCTTGGGTTGAGTTACTAGTCCTGGAAGCCTTGGTTGGACAAACACTCTGGAAGTCCTTGGTGGTTTGAGTTACTAGTCCTGGAAGCCTTGGTTGGAAAAATGCTCTAGAAGCCTTGTATAAGTTGTTGGTTGAGTTACTAGTTCTGGAAGCCTTGGTTGGAAAAACACTCTGGAAGCCCTAGAAGGCTTGGATGGAGACCAATATAATGATGGTTTTTGGTGATGTCCGACCGTGATGTGGAATCACTGTTTGATGGGTTGAGGTGGGTGGCCTTTGGAAGACTTGGATGACTTTGGATTGATGTGTTCTATGAAATCCCACATTCATGCTTGAAATATGGCACAGGGGTGATTGGCCGAAGAGAGACTTGGCTCAGCCAATCTATGGTCGAGTGGAACGTGGTAGTCCCATCTCCGGTTGGTTCATTTCATTTATTAATGAAAAAAAATTCATTCCCTTGATTTTCATGTGCAAATGTACTAATGTATATATGAATTTTGATGGCTGATATGTTTATTGTATTTCTGTTCCTATTATGTTTCTTTTTATATGCACATTGACTACGGAGGTTGTTACAACAAACAATTTCCCCCATCTCAAAATCTATCATATTAGTACCCTATATCCTCCTCTATTACATATATCCCTTCACCCATCTCCTTCATATTTACCCTTCCCCATTTCATATTCCCAAAAAGCTACATTCCCACCACCTTATACCTCCCTAGGGTTTGATATTAAACACCATGGTAGATGATGAATACAAACCCAATAGTGAGAAAGAGCAAACAAAAAGAGAAGAAAAAGAGGTCAAGAAAACACACAAAGGAGGAAAGATACACAGATTTGAGCCCACATATCTCAGGGAACTCTTGGCATCTCCTATGGTTGTGACATCCTTCAAATGTCTAGGCTGTTATTATTTCTGTAAGTGAGTTTAGGCAGTCCAACAACATCCTGAGTTGACTAGGCTCTTCATATCTAAACTCCAAGACAACCAAGTCACACTAATAGGTATCACTTTTACTATATCTACTGCGACTATATTAGTTTCCACTGGAATCCCAGATGTTGGGGAGAAATGGTTTAAACAAGGTGATTTGGAGAGACATTATTATGATCCTTACATGAAACCAAGGTACCGAAATAAAAGAAGGGGCTATTTTCCTTTTTCACACCTCCTTGACAAATATGCCCCAATGATGAATATTATCATGAAATATTTTTCATGTGAAGGTAGATTTCTAGGATTTATTCCTATCACATCCGGCTTTTAATGCATTTCACTAGGGTAAAAATGCTCAATATACCCTACTATATTTTCTGGAGTGTTGAGAAGATGGCTTACATTGCCCAAAAAAGGGAGTATAAAGATCAAATGAAGAGTCTCTTTCATCAACCCCTCATTAAAATCATAGTCCTTTATCATCTCAAGGAACTCAACATTGTATAAAGTACCTTCATAGCCAATCCCATATTCACTCATTCATCTCCTCAAAATATTCAAAGTATCCCTTCATCATCTCATTCTTCCACATCCATTCCTCCATATCTACCCATAGATCATTCATCCTCATCTGACTAGTCAACCTCACCATCACCTCCATCATCACCATTTCATGAGCATATTCATTCACCTAACAGAGATGAAATCAAAGAGCAAGAATGGATTGAACAAGTTGAGGTCATCAAGCCTAAAGGGGCTGATTTTGGCACTTTGAAACACTTTTATCAGAGAGGCCATAGGCAGGTGTTTTCCCCATAAATTGTGGGAGGGGCCTTTCCTTCTTAATTGGTAAGGCATGTACAAAAGAGCAAAAGAAAGATGATAGAGATAGAGATCCAGTAGCAAGAGGAGGACCTCCATGAGACAGAGCAAGATTTTGACTTAGTTGACCTAAGTGAGCATGATGATAGTGAAAGCACAAGAATTGTCATAAAAGAAAAGGATGCACTCATTAGGGAGCTCCATATCAACTTGCAAAAGGAAAAATCAATAATCTCATATTAGAGTAGGAAAACAAGCAGCTTGAGGCCAAACATGAGGTCATGGAGATTCAACGCATCAAGGAAAAGAGGGAGGTTGAAAAGGCTAATTCTTTACTTGATGAAGCATATGGAGAATATGGTGACCAACTAGAGGAACAGGTGCCAAGAAGAATGCCAAGGACCAAAGGCCTAAAAAGAGCATTGGAGCTAGAAAAACAGGAGGCTGAACTAGCTAATGACCTCGCCCTAAATGAACAATTTGCCAAAATGATCAATGAGAACTGGGAGTGTTGATTTGAGAGGGTGGAAACCATCTTGAAAGCTCCTACATAAGGCCAAAAGAGACAATATCAGAGAAAGATGGAAAATCCTTATTGCTAAAGAAACCAAATAGCAAGGGCAAAGCTCAAGGCTAGGCAAAAATTGAAGCCCTAACTCAACAAGAAGAGAATAAGAAGCTTGATATACTTGCACAGGCTTCAATCCATGCCCAGCAACACCAAACATTCACTCCTTGACCAATTTTGAAGACTCTTGGCTCATTTTTTGTAATACTATCTTTTTTGTGTTTTTTGAGGCAATTTCATATCAGCTGCATGGTTAAACGCACAACGCCTACTTTTTTTGGACATTTTCTTGGAGGAATGGAAGCCACCAATGGATTCATAAGGACCAATACATCTAGGAAAACCATGTTTCTAGCCCTGGAATGCAAAACTATTAGATGAAAAAGGAAAAAATACCAAAAAATCATGTTTCTACCTCATTTTTGGACCAGGCGTTGTGCATTTGAATAGTCTTGGAGGAATGTCGTTTTTTGGTGTCAAATAAAGCTCATTTTGAAGGCCAAAGGTAGTTTTGGAAACTAGACAAGATAATCTTTCCAATGCACTATCCTGGGCTCAATTTCGACACTAGGAAGGCAAGAAAATGTGGGTCTGAAGATGGAATTGCTCGTTTGACACACCTATTGTGCATTTAACATTGGCACTGTGCATTTGACACTTGGACTAGTTTTTCACTATTCTTCTCCAAATTTGATTTTTTACTTATGGGAAATCAATGTTTTAATAATGTAATTGATATGATTGATGTAATTATCATGTTTTTATTGTTACCTAGGGTAAGTGTTGGCTTGAGGGGGCCTAACCCAGGCTCAATGTTATTTAGCCAAACAAATCCCTACACTACTGGCCCTTTCGACATCAGCCTGCAGAGTGCAGACCAAGTCTCACCCAAAGCAGTATGGGGGGATGTTGGAACCAAGTTTCTTCACCCTTGAGATGGTTTTGATGTCGTTTGATCTCTTCTATCCCTGCCTTCGTGCAGGGGATCTCGCTCTAGGGCTTGTAAGACAAACCCTCTATTCCAACTTTCACTACCTTTGTGAAAGTACACGATCAACCTTCATATAACTCTAACCCATCTCTCAGGTACTTTTGCATTGCTATAGCAGCGCGCCATGCAAATTCCCTAATTATCTTAAGTGATTTTCTTATCTTTTCAAATACTTAAAGTTATCACCACGTGAGCAGATATTTGTGATTGCGTTCAATTATTCAATGTAATTGCATTCATTCATGCATCATATAAGCATAATAAAGGAAATTCATACACAAGATATCCAAACCCATTAATAGAACAAATACACATAAATTGCAAAATAACTTCCTTTTATTAATATCTTCCAAGTGTTATAGACTCTATTCACCCCGTGCACACAACTGTAGGGGTCCACGCACTCAGCTGCGGACTTCTACCCTAGGCCTTTGTGCACTCAGCTGCAGAACCTCTACCTACACTGCAACACAAGACTTAGACTTATTGGTCTAAAGCTATGTCTTTTTTTCCTTTTGTTATCCTATTAACTACTTAGAGCTTAGCTCTTTTTATACAATCCCATGGTCGACGGACCATCGGTAGATTTCTTAGAGCTGACTTTACTTTACAAAACTAAGGGTGGAGTACCCTTTGTGACATATAATACCTTTATGCTTTACAACCCAAAAATGTGGAGTATTTATAATAATATTACAAAAAATTGACTAAAACATGGGCTTTTAGCCCCAAAACTACCCTTGGGGGATCTCGATCCCAACATGCCCCCAACACAAACATCGTGACTCACCCTTGAGTCACTCAGTAAGCATGAAGATCTTTGCACGAAGCCCGTCCATCTTGACCTTGATGACTGGAACTTCAACTGTGCACTGAGCTGCTGCCTGCTTTGCATCTTCGATTGTCTTCTTAGTTACTACCCTTGTGTTGTCAGCCTGAAGCTACTGTTGTGTCACTTGCAAAGTCATAAGATTTCCTTTAATATTTCATGTCACTGCATAAGCTTCTTCTAGCTAGGGCTTGAGTCACGCCTTCAGCACTACTTCCTTGTGCAGCACTGCATCCACCTGTTCCTTCGGTTTCTTGTATTCCTGCAGCTTAGCTAACCTCTCTATTAGTGCAACAGTTCATGTTGTGCCCTTTACTTCATCATATTATTGTTGGAGTTCGCACACTTCTGTCTTGAGCCTATGGTCAGACCCTCAAATGTCTGTTCAAACAATGGTGTGCAGTCTTCTACTACACTGTCCACTGCTGCGACTCCTTCTGTGACAGCGGCCACCTGATGTTCCTTGACCTTTGGTGGTGTTGAAGGCTGAGCCCTCAACTGGAGCTCTGTAATTTGCAAGTTTAGCCCCAACTGAACCTCTGTCATCTCCATCCAAGTGTCACGCACCCCTGTGGCCAATTTACGGATGTGGACCTCGACTGGCTCCTCCTCTAGAATGGCCAATTCTGGGACCATTCTGCCGGCGTCCTCTACAACCTGTATGATCTTCTTACTCTGGCTGGTCACCTCTATCTCGGTGGCGATGGCAACATCCCTTTGTAAGGCCATCTGCTCATTATTTATTCTTTGCGCGTTGATCACTTGAAGGGCGTAGTGCTCGCGGGCCCTCAAATATGCAATTACTCAATCCTTTAAGGAGTGGAGTGCTCCGCATGGGAGCATTACTAGGTTCAATCCCACTCCCTTCAAGGAACTGAAATTGGGCTTGTTAGCCTTATTTTCTATTGTCAGTGCTCCATCCGACAGCACTAGTGCACTGGAAGCCTTCGTGCATAGCATATAGGCATCCTCTAATGTGCCAATAGCTAAGATGGTAGATGTCGTACCAACCTATGACGCACGGGCCTCCAACTCCTATAGTCTAGTCTATATGGACCCTAGGAAGATCTGATGTTTCTTTTCAAATTGCTACAGGGCCTATGTGGTGACATCCCTGACTATGTCACCAATGTTGCATAAATCTCCCTCCATTAGTGTGATGGGGTCCAACAAAGTCTTAGTTTCCTTGGACTTCTTTCTAAACCCTCCCTTTTCCGGCTCTCTCAGACGCTTAATATAGTTGGACGTCTCTTAAGGGTCCACGCCGTGTTGCTCTATGTCCTCCTTTTTAGTTGCAGGTGAAGGCAACCACGCACCTTTGTCGGAGCCTTGCTCTATGCCTCTTGTTTGTTTCCTGCTTCATTTCCTATATTTTCTACCTTGGCCTTCTCAGTAGCCTCCTTCTTACTCTTCTTGACCAGTTGTGCCATCTTTAGCTTGGCCTCATCCTTCTTCTTTTGTGTGGTGGACTTTCTTTCACCAACCACCAAGTCCATGGAGGTGTGCCACACTGCTAGCCATTTATCCAACACCACATTGATGACATCATCTGTGGTTAGGTACGGAAAATCGTACCCCTTCTACACAGGGTCCTTCTGCACCCTGATTGAGATCCAATGGAAATCAACTTTGAATTTAGCATAGCTTTGTAGGTTAGCATATACCATGGGTGACAATTGTGGCTTGTGATTGATAGCCATCCTGATATTCATTTCCATCAGGATCCAGAAGATTTTGCTATCCCAAGCATGCTCTGCATCCTTGGTTACCCACAACGAAGCGTACTTCACTTCTTCAGGAAGGTCCGGTGCGACTGAGGGGAATTGGCTTTCTTCTGGTAGCTCCCATGCTACGAGCACAATCGATAGCAAGAGCCACTCATAGTGGAATGTCTTTCTTTGATCTTGTGCTTCATAGATGTTGGCTAGGAACTCACCGCGAAGGTAGTCCTACCAATTAAACTGGACTCCTTAAGCGCACTGTTGTGCGAGCGCAACAATAGGTGCCGACATCTCGTCGGAACAACATTTCCCCATCACCTTCCCTACAAGGATCTGCAATGCCACCTTCACAACAGGGTCGTTGATGCTAGAGATTGCGTACCCACATGATTTCTTCACCAATTTGAATTTCTCTTTCATGGATTCTGCGAGTGCCGACTCGCCACCCTTACCACCAAAGATTCATGGCTAGATTTTCGCCAGTATATAGTAGGCATGTGATGCGGTGAATCAACATATCAGTGATGGGTATCAACTCCTCTAGCCACAGTCACCCATCATGCACCAAGCACAGTAGCTGCTTGATGGCTAAAACTGTCACGGGGCTGTGGTTATAGTGCGACACCTAGATCAGGTTGAGTAATCATGCCTTCTCTACTCCTATGAGCCACTTTTGCGGCTCCAGTGCAATCATCTCCATCTTAGTGCCTATGATGTGGCACATCAATTGTTTGGTTACCAGGTACAAGAACTTCTGCTGGTTCGCCATTTCCCAGTCTTCGAGCTTCAAAATCGGCACCCGTGCCAAACGTGGACCATCAAAACTGATCTCATCTAGTAGCAATGGGGTTTGCAGGGGAGTCTTACTTTCATAAATGTCTTTTGGGACCTTGGAATTGGGCTTGCACGGAGGGACATACTCTGACAACCATGTAAGAGGGTCTACACCCTGGGCTTCAACCTCCTCTATTTCCACTCCCACATCTTCGTCGTCCATGGGGATGTCTTCAATATCCTCCTCTTCAGCCTCTAGGTTTATAGCCTTGCCTTTCTCCTGGGTAGTGGGCTTTGTTGGGTTTCGTCTCGGCAACGCGTGCATCGGGATGGTAGGTTACTTACCCTTCTTATCTTTCATGGTCTCCTTTGTTGTGGTTGGCTTTGGTCTCGGCATTCTCGGGGATTTAGGGAGCTCCACCAGTACTTCGACTACTTCTGGGGCAACTTCTTTGGTCCTCATATCAATTTCTTGCACATTTTCTTTGGTGGCCACTCCTTCAATGGTCACAGCTTCTGCATGGGTTGACATGATGCTTTTTACTAGTGCTTGTGTCTCTCTTAATAATTGTTCAAACACTAGACTCACTTTTAGGTCTTGAAAGAACTCATAGTTCATGTGCACCTGAGAGTGCAACAACTCAATTCTTACAATGCCAAGTGTTTTTCGTGGACAACCACTTGTAATTTATAGACCCATTTGAATTCAAATCCGACCATTCCCCCCAAAATCAATTCATTAATGCCAGATTGGCAACAAATTTTCAATGATCTAAGCCATAAATTTAATCTTCAATGCCAGCTACCCCCTCCATTTTGCCTCACTTCTACTACCTTTTCATGAAAAATGACTTTAACGGTCACTTTCCAGTTGACCTGCACAATTTCTCCCTGGGTAGCGCAGCTCCCTCCACGCTGCTGTGGACCCAATGACACGTCCTTGCTTCACACCATCTCCCAATCTCACAGCTCCCCAACTTGGGCAATGTAGTTTATAGTCCCACACCTCCTTTTAGCTGCCCAGAGTGCTAAGACTGTGCTACTTTCATTTTTTCACATGGCCAGACCACCGTTGTATGGATTCAAGTGACTACCATTCACTTTTCGTTGGAAGGGTTCTCCGTTTAACTTAACCAGCTATATCACTCCTCCGCTAGTAATCTCCTTAATAACATAGGGCCTTAACTAGTGCATCCTTAATTTTCTAGGGAATTTATCAAAATTACTTTCATACAACAAAACCAAATCATTTACCTTAAATGTGTGCAACTTGATGTGTCGATCATGCCATGCCTTTTCACGCTACTTTTGGACTTGCTGTTGAAATCCAGCCAAAAATATTTCTTCTTCGAGCTCATCTAACTATGTGAGCCTCTCTTCCAGGGCTTTGCGATCTATCATACCTGTGAGTGCTACTATGTGCAAGCTAGGCATGATGTATTCCATAGGCATTATGGCTTGCACACCATAGACATGCCTAAAAGGGTTTTTTCTCGTCAACTTCTTGGATGTCATTCGATAAGCCCACAATACTGTAGGTATGTGTAGGTCCCAATCACTTCACTGAGCATTGCAAACCTTGGTCAGTGCATTTTCAAGCACTTTGTTGAATGCCTCCACTGTCTTGTTAGCCTGTGGGTGATAAGGTGTGCTCTTCTCGTGATATACCTGAAATTCCACTATTAGTGCAACGATAATCTCATTCAGGAAGTGCGTACCATGATCACTCAACAAGATCCTTGGACATCCAAATCGCATCAGTCCATGCTCAAAGAGGAACTTCGTGACCATCGTACTTGTGTAATCCTTTACCAGCTGTGCTTCTACCCAATGATTTAAATACTTTGTCACAGTGATAATGTACCTTGCTCCTATCTTCCCTTGTGGCTGAATGGGTCTACAAAATCTATTTTCCACTTCTCGAAGGGTTGAAATGTCATTTTTCGATTCAAAGGAATTTCATCCCTCCATGATGGCCTACCTATTCTTTGACAGACATCGCACACCTTGCAATATGCTTTTGAATCTCGTTGAAGGGTTGGCCACCACAACCCAGCGCATAGAATCATCCATGTAGTTTCTCTCCCTAAATAATGTCCTCCTGCGGTGCCCCCTTGAGCATCTATGAGGATGCTACTTCGTTCAAACTCAAGTACATATCATCGCAATCTCATCAGTCCCCATCTTGTATAGATTCCCAGCAATGACTGAGAAACCTACTGCACGCACCACTAATTCCTCATCAGTCCCCATCTTGTATAGATTCCCAGCAATGACTGAGAAACCTACCGCACGCACCACTAATTCCTTATTTTGCTAGACAGATTGTCCATTCAGTGCAGTTCATGTTGTTAGGAAGTGTATTATATCCTCAAAATGACCATCCACAACATGCACTACAAATAGTTGTGCGTTAGGCAATCCATCTTCCAAGTTAGTAGGTTCCTCCCCCGTTTCGATACGCGATAGACGGTCTGGTCTTGCGTTCAATCGTCCAGGCTTCACAAGAACTTAAAAATCCTATTCTTGGAATAATAAGAGCCATCTGCAGATTCGGCCACCCAAGAAAGGCTTATTGACCAGGTACTTCAATGCGGAATGATTCATATATATATTAAAATGGCCTCCTAGCAGGTACTACTGGTACTTCTTGAGTGCATACACAATAGCTAGCCCCTCGCATTCAATGGTAGAGTAGTTCTTCTTTGCTTTGGATAATTTGTGGCTTGCGAACACGATCAGATGGTCCAAGCCTTCTCTGCCATCCTGTGTTAGTACTTCTCCCAGCACTATACATGGCGCATCGACATGTACATGAAACTCTTTCTTCTAGTTCGTAAGTCTAGAATTGGCGCAATAACCATATTTTTTTTCAATATATCCAAGATTTTCTTACAATCATCATTCCAACAGAACGTGACATCCTTCTTCAACAATTTTTCGATAGGCACGGTGATCTAGGCATAGCTTTTGATAAACTTTTTGTAATATCCCGTATGTCCCGGAGTAGCACATAGCTATTTCACACTCCTCGGCGCTTCCACGTTCAGTATCACTGTGATCTTCACAGGTTCTACCATCAGTCCTTGTCTGCAAACCACATGCCCCAATAGGTTCCCAAAAGAAATGCAAAACAGAAACTTCTTGAGGTTCAGCATGAACTAGTATCTTTGACAGGTATCCAGCATCAAGTGCAAGCTTGCTACATGGTGCTTAACCAGCCCAAATGTAGTCCAAGCATCAAAATATATTTCCAGGAACTTATGAATAAATTCCTTGAATTTTGCAACAACCACACATGAAACGATTGCAAGAACATTCTTCAATCCAAACGTCATTACAGTGTATTGAAAACAACCCCACTCAGTCACAAAGGTCGTCTTGCTCTTATCCTCTAGCACGATTTTTATTTGGTGGTACCTAAAGAACCCATCAGTGAAGGAATATGCTTCCTATCCACCTACATTGTCCAACACTTCATCCTTGAACGAAGTTGGGAAAGGATCATGCACAAAAGCGTCATTCAGTTTCCTGAGATCCATGCATATCCTTATCTCATCCTTCTGATTCTTCTCTTGCACCACCATTGGGCTTACCCAATCAGATTACTCCACAGGCTCAATGATGCCTACCGCCAGCATCTTGTCCAACTCTAAGTGGATCTTTTCCTTGTATTTCGAATTGATGCGGTAAGGTCGTTGCTTAACTAGCTTCACATCGGGTTTTAACATGATCTTCATGTTAGGGTCCCACCCTAACCCCCTTATCTATGTAATGGGACCACGTCATAGTTAAGATTCAATAAAGCCCATATTAATAATTGTAAGTGGTTAATCCGCAATTAATAAAGGAACCACAGTTAGTTGCAAATGGGCCGACGGTATTAGTAATAA
>APFE031710703.1:0-10946 GCA_000404065.3 Pinus taeda
TATTAAATAGACTTAGGAAATTATATTGTAAAAACATCTTAAGGTGAATGGTTAAAGCATAGACATTGGACAAGTATATTTGTATACTTCTGTTTTAAACTGAAACAAATCCAGGGTAAAAGGAATGGATTGATTGCACTAGTCATCCTTCTATGACTTTCCAACATATGCTGGAGTAAACAGATTGTAATTTGGGTAATTTTTTCCAATTGCAAACAGGAACATACTTGTGTATTGGCAGGGTGGTTATGAGGTCCCTAGAAGTGATGAATTTGATTTTTTCTTGGTTTATATATAGTATTAGGTTTTTTCTCATGCTTTCTGTGAATGGCACGGGTGAATTTTATCTTACACCCACTAGGTTATCAATATGTAATTTCAGTAATTTTGATTTCAAAAGATATTTTAAAGAAATGCAATGATTTCATTGTGTATTCAATAAACACAAGATTTTATAATTGAGTAAAATATTCGCCATGCCTGGTGAGAGATTTGCCAAAAAATTATATATACATATCATATTATTGATAAAACCGCCTTCCATTTTTCCTATATACCATGGAGATTCACCCATTTATTATACATGTAAATTTAGGGGGGGTTCTTAAAATTTTCCCTGATTTCGAAATGAGACACATCTGGCCTTCTCCTAGAGAAATATTCCTTTAGTGTGATCATTCCAAGTATTCTATGAGGACTCTAGTTCTGCAACTAGATTGCTGTTGTTGGAAGTAATACTGAGAGGGAGGGGGGGGGGTGGAAATCAGTATTATCAAATCAATATAAATTTTTCATTTCCATATTAAGATTCATATACGCTACTTCAGTTAAGTCAAATCGTGTGTATACGCAACTGTGTGTAATGCAACAAGCGTACATCCAGTAAACTTATGATTCAGTTAGTTGATCCTTAATGAGTGCATCAAAACATTATTAGCCATATGAATAGTAAACAGGAATAGTAAAATAGAATAGATCATCACACACAAGTAGCACACATGAACACCATGATGTAAGGTGGAAACCCAATGTGGGTGAAAACGACCCGCTGCAATTCATCTCTATCTTCCTTTAATTAGAAACTTCTTTTTACAATGATTCTATACTGGTGCAGTCATATACCAATACGCAGGCTGCTACCTGTAGAAGGCTACAACCTTCTCTCATTTTACAGACTCTCCTAGAAGGGAGCTACAACCCCCTTAGCTCTTGTACTAGATGATGTACTAGTATGTAGGTGTTGGCCTACAGAAGGTTACAACCTTCTCTTTTTCTTCCAAGGACCATGTTTCATAAATTTTCAGGCTGGATCCATAAATACAAAACAATCACCATTGCAATACAATCATCAACTATACCTGCATCATCAATCTTTGAATCACCCAATACTGAATCATTGAAACCCTGTCATCAAAACACAGTTACCAAAACACAGACCAGAGCCCAGAACTCTGCAACAACCACTAGAACCAACAACAACCTGAAACATCAAATCTCATAATGTATACACTACTTGACTGTGTCAAACTGGCGTGTATATGCCCTTTCACTAGAGAGAACCCGCGTACAGATCTAAAGATAATTACTTTTACCTTCGCTGTAATTTCCAACTTCAGATGTACCCAGACAACAAGATATAAAGGATAAAACGTGTGTCAGTACTCAGATCTACTCATGATTATACCATATAATGATAATACCTTTTAGTCTTTAAGATCCCAGTCCATCAACCTTTATCAACCGCATAGGAGCCTCCTTGATTCAGATCACAAACCCATAACTAGTATACTAGATCTCACACACTTCATCAAATATTCATCACCCCTTTATTCACCTTGGCCTACTGATCTTCTCCTTATATAGGTTTAGGCTTCTCTCAATACCATGGTCCAAAACCATGTAGAACCAATACCTTGGACCCAATACCCGGGGTCAACACTTCAGACCAAATACCATGGACCAACTACCACGGACCAAAACTTAGTTTTATGACATGTACCCTCCTTTCCTTCTATGAACCTACGTGTGTACGTATACGTGTCCTCTGTTCTGCTAACCCGCGTGTATATGCACTTTCAGCTAGATTAACCTGCGTATACTTCTCTCTTGACCTGCTGCACTATGATTTGTCATCTAAGTGAGTTGCCATCAAGGACAACACCTGTATCATACCTCTGAGTGAGTTGCCATCAAGGACAACACATGTATCATAATGCCAACAATGGTGTTGCATGCTTCTCCTCATAGATGTAATGGTAGCCCCTAATCATGCAACATGGTTCATGGTTCTTGTTTCTCCCATTATGATTTTGTTCTTCCTTTCATCCACCCCATTCTACTGTGGATTATGGGGTGCTATCAGTTCTCTTCAAATACCTTCTTTGGAAAAGAAACTCTTGAATTCATTGGAAACAAATTCCTCCATTATCGCTCCTGAGAGCCTTTAGCTTCTTCCCGACCTCCTTCTCATCCAATGTTTTGAATTCAACAAATTTCTAGAAAAACTCATCCTTCTTTTGCATGAAGAAGATCCAACATTTTCTAGAGAAATCATCAATAAAAATAACATAGTACTTATGTTTTGTTGTAGAGGTTGTAAAAAAGGGTCCACAAACATCAGACTAGACTCACTCCAGCCTTGCATCTATTCTACTATCTTTGTCTTGGAAAGTGGATTTTACGTATTTCCCCAATGTGAAACCCTTGTAGACATCATGTTGGTTAAGGGAACCTTTAGGGAGACCAGTGGTAATTTGCTGCATGAGTTTTAAGGCACAATGGTGTAGATGACCCAATCTCTTATGCCAGAGTTCTCCAACATCTTGACTTTGCACCTTTCCTGCCTTGTTTCTCAATGCGGTGAAATCTCCCACCTCAAGTTTGTATAGGTTCTTCACTCAAATTCTAATCTAATTCACTTTCCCACTAGCTATGTGTCCCAAAAATGCTTCCCCTTTACTGAAAATAGCATCATAGCCTCTATCCTCCAATACTGCTACAGAGATCAAGTTCTTCTTCAGCCCAGGTACAAACATAACACCTTTGAGGTTAAGAGGAGAGGATTTCTCCCTCTCAAAGGTGACACTACCAATTCCTATAGCATTCTACCTCCCATCACCCCCCACTTCAATATGGGTCTCGAGATCCTTCTCCTCCAAACTACTAAAAAACTCCTTGCACCCTATCATATGGAACGAGGCAACATAATCAAGGTACCACACACTCCCCATAACCGTTTTGGCCATGCATGCTATCAAAGTGAAGTCTGATTCAAATTTTGAAGCCAGTGATTCACCTCCTAGTACTCCTGAAGGCTTCTTGTTAGAATTCTTGTGTGGAAATTTTGATGCATAGTCCTTGTATTCGTGGAAGTGGAAGCATTTTATCTTGCTCAAGTCTTTCTTGTTTCCATTATTTTGGTTGGATTCGAGTTTTCTTTGGGTCTTCTTTCCTTTTCCCTTCTTCCCCTTTCCAACCAATGAAAAATTCTCTTCATCCTCTACTCTAGATGTTGTTTTGTCTCTGATATTTCTCCTAGACTCTTCTTGAAGCAAATCAGACCACAACCTTTCCCAATTTGAAATTTTTTCCCTTTCATTCATAGATTCCTAGTAGTTATGCCAGTATTTTGGAAGGCCTAGAAGAGTTAGGCTCACCATTTCATATTCTGCAACATTTACCGTAACCCCTACAAGCTCATCACAAACTTGGGTAAATTTGGATAGATACTATGGGATGGTATCATTCTTCTACATCCTAATGTTTTGAAGTTTGTCTTTTAGGGTCAATTTTCTATGGTCACTGTTATTTTTTAATAGCTCAGTCAGTGTCTTGCACATATAAAATGGTGTCTGTTTTCCATGGAGATTCATGACCACATGGTCTCTCACAACTTTTAGAAAAATTCTCCTGGCCTTTGCAACATCCTTCTTTGGGCTAATTGTTGTGCATCAAACTGTTGGGGTTTTGTAATGTTAGTTTTAACATATTCTAGCACACCATTATCATCA
The DNA here is from genome assembly GCA_000404065.3 of Pinus taeda. Lineage (NCBI taxonomy): Eukaryota > Viridiplantae > Streptophyta > Pinopsida > Pinales > Pinaceae > Pinus > Pinus taeda. The sequence goes on from APFE031710703.1 coordinate 4,011, forward strand.
AGCACTACTTCCATTTCATCCTTCCGGGCTATGAAATTCTAGCTACCCTCTAGGGCATACTCCAATCTCAGTATGTTGAAAGACATTGTCCCAATCCCGAAGAAAAATTGTTGCACTAAAGCTACAAATTCGAAATTCCTGAGAGACAAGTTAAAAATATTAGTTATAATGTGATTTCAAGGCTCTAATACCATGTATAAATTTGATATAAATTTCAACTACTCAAGATTTCAAATTGAAGAAACAAGATACATGATTCTACTCTACTGATCTACGTAATGGAAATCACAATTTAGAACAACATGCATAAACATGCAACATAAAAAACCACAAGTACACAATGATTTATATGGGAACCCAGCTGGGAAAAACCCCTCAACCCTATTTGCATTAATCAGTTGAATAGAGAATCTATTACAATTGTTTGCTCTAGCTCTGAGCACCACCTGCAAAAGAATAATTGTTCTCTTTGTTGAATGAGAAAAAATATGGCCAACACTTAGATAATTCTCTACTCATCTAGCTTCATATTTCCTAGTGTAATCCTTGAGGAAATTAGCTCCTAAAAGATAGGAATTTCCTACTATTATCTTGCGCAATTCCCAAATATTGATCTCCTCATTGCATACAACAACTATACACTCAAACTAGTATACAACTCATGTTGGACTCTCCTTGTCTCTTCCACTTCAACTGAGAAATTAAAATTCCATGCATGAATTAGCTATTTTGGGTTGATAATTTAATTGGCATATCTATGAATTAGACTATTGTCCCACTGTATCATTGACCTTCAACTAACTTTATCAATAGTTATAGGTCAGTTAACTGAATACAACTAAAAATAACTAAACTAGATTGTTAAAATTTAGCAATAAACACATGCATAACTGAATTTCAAGCCCCTAACTCAAATTTACTAAAATAACTGAGTGACAAGAGACATGTCACACTAGTTAACTAAAAAATAAAAACCAAAGAAAGAAAGAAAAGAAAAATAAAAATGATTATAAAAAAAACATTATAGAAAAAAGGATTATATATATATGTAATGTCTGAATAATATATAAAAATAAAAAACTTAAAAAATAAATATAAAATTAAAAATCTTTATATATACCTAATTAAAACATTAAAAATTAATATAAAAAAAGTACATTAAATATCTTCGATTTCTAGCTTACCACAATCCGTTGTCGTTGTTTGAAGCACACAAATAGTGATTGAGCACCGAAAACTACCCTTTCAAGCTTTCGACACCCACAACAACAACCCGATACACGAGACTCCCTGACATCTGTAGTGGCCAACTTCCAAAACAATGTAACCACAACTGCCATTTTGGCCTCTGAACGCGACTACGATGACATTTCGTTCTACAACTTCCACTTTGGCCTTGGTGTCACCTATCCCTTCAATACCGCACAACTCCCATTGATGTAATAGCTAACACACAATCGTAATATGGAAACAGAGCCAACGGTTACCAAAGCTGCCATTATCGTTATCATACACAGTCGCACTGTTTAATTTCCACTACACCATTTCCCTCACCACTCTCCTCGACATTGTTTGATGCTAGTGCTCATTTCCAGAGAGACGACCATATGAGTATGTGCATTAACCATTACAATCGCAAGAGACAGGGACAACCTAATTTCTTACCCTAGGTTTGTGACTGCTAAAATAACCATTATTGGTAAAGATTACTTTGATATATGGTTAATTAAGAATTTTAAGGTTAAAGATCGGAAGATTATAAGGGTATAATATACAAGGTAAAATAGTGAGCCAAAAATTATTTATTAAGGTTATAAGTTATTTAGAAAGGAATAAATTATTATATTCCAATCTAACATTACAAATTATATAAGTTATAATTTAAAAGTCATATGAAGTTGAAAAAAAAATTAAAAAGTATTTGATATTTATCAAAAATAAAATATTAAGGATTCAATACTAAAGCTTGAAGGATTAATAAGTTTAAGGGTTATAAAAAAAGGAGGGTTACATTTAATCCTAAGTTCATGTCATATGAAGTTGGAAAAAAATTAAAAAGTATTTGATATTTATCAAAAATAAAATATTAAGGATTCAATACTAAAGATTGAAGGATTAATAAGTTTAAGGGTTATAAAAAAAGGAGGGTTACATTTAATCCTAAGTTTGTTTTGAATAAATAAAATGGCTAATTTGAAAGTGAATGAAGAAACCATGGATTCAATACATAATTCTAGATTTTGGACTAGATGTTTCTTTTGTCAAACAAAATATGAGTATTCATCAATTTTAAAAAATCGCACAATATTTTGTTCAACATGTAGGAAATGATTTACTTTGGAAGAAATCAAGGTAATCCACATACATAAATTAAAATATTAAAAGAAGAGCTCATAGGGCTTCAACAAAAAAATAAGTCATTGGAAAAGAAATATAAGGATCTCGAAGATCGATTTTACAAAGATTCAACAAAAAGTAGCAAATAAACTTGGTGTCTAAGAGATCATAGTAAAAATTACTTCATAAGGTCAAGAAGTCCAAAACTACAAAGAAAAAATAGAAGAAGAAAAATAATGTTTCGAAAAGAAATTCAATGAGCATCTATTAGAGAAAGAATAATAAAATTTGCACTTAAAAGACCTGAATTAGAGGTTATTAGAATAAATCAAGGGTTTAAAACATGAGAAGCTTGAGTTCCAAAATAAAGTTTACTTAGAAATAGAGGAAATCTTACATCTCAAAAACCATAATCAAATTGTACTCACTCAAATTAAGGAACTTAAGGATGATAAGAAATCATTGAAAAAAATTAGAAGAACTTTCATGAAAGAAGTATCGAAGTCTTCAGTCCAAGTCAAATAAAAGGAAACAAACATAGATCCCATCAATCTCACAATTAAGACAAATATAAATCCAACTTAAGTGAGGACGTACTCAGAGGTTGCAGTTGAAATGATGGAAATTCCAAGTGATGATTCAGTAGCTAAATCAACAACATCAGCACCCGAAGAAAATATGGAAACTACCACGCTCATGATAAGAGAAACTCAAACTAGAAGAAATCCTTATTGACATCTGAATCACAAAAAAAAACATATCAATCAGTCTTCATATCTGTATCACTCAGACTATAAACAACAATCTTATGTTCCAAGGAATACTGAATTTTATGCAATCCAGTCTAGTGAGAAAAATTCATCAAAAGTTTTCAGTAACCGCAAGGTTCCACAGAAGATTAATTTAGAATGATCAGATCCTTTCTAAGTTCAATAATTTTATTTATCACTTAAAGGATCTTATCATCTTCTATCAACAAAGATGACAACTCAACGAATTTTGGAAGATGAAAGACAATGAAATAGATGACATGCCTTGTCAGCAATAAGCTTTGAAAATATAGCTTTTTGAAGAGGAAGGGAGGAAGGTAATGTTATGAATATAATTTATATAAAAATAATATAAATATAGTAATGATTAGTTAGTGAAAATTAATTAGTAATTAGTACTGAACAAGCATGTCTAATGGGACATGACCTTCCATGAAGATACACATGCCTAGGTATATAAGCGGGCCTCATTTGTAATAATCAGACATCTATGTACATTCAACAATTCTTATATAATATATATTATTTGTCTTACAATGGATATTTACATATTCCGAGTATTTTTTTGTGTATACGAACATTGTTTTGTCATATTATATATATATATATATATATATATGACTACACAAATTAAATTAATTAAGTCCATTACCTTTTCATATAAAATTCAATACATATAAAAAATACAATGTTGTTAACAATAATAAATTTCAAAGTTATAATTAAGTTAAATATTTACAACCCCGATGGGGGTGGATGAACTGGTGGTATGCTACCTGGCTCTTGGGAGACTAAATGATTAATATGATACATTCCTCGAGTTGTAACAACAGCCAAGCCAAGTGGCACAGGCTGGCTAGAAGCATCGATATTGGTTAGTCTTATATTCAAGTTGGATAGCATTCTAAGTGTTATTTGGTGTCTTGGTATGGGTGGGAGGGTAAGTGGAATTATGTGCACAGGCTTGTTACCTATGCATGCCCCTTGGTCTGGGTGGCTTGTGTCTCCTTTAGCCTGGATGTGGGAGGTATGTGTACAATGATTTTACTATTAGGGTGACTTGTCAAACAATGTGGGATCTAGGAGAAAAGAGGGGAGGATGCGTGTAGACCAAGACCACAATGAAGAGCATAACACTTGAAATGCTGGCCCGAGCGACTTTGTTTGACCCTAGTCATAATTCGGATGCAAGTGTTGGAATTTGGGTAAGTGGAGATTTTTCCCTCGGTTGTAATTTCATTCAATTTTTTTCTTTGGGTAATGCTTGGAGGTCTTGCTCCTATGTCTTTACTGGGAATGAATTTCTCTAGGTTGTAATATGTTTCTGGGCCTTTGGGAAGGTGGTTTTGTGCGGTCCCATTTCATAAGGGACCTTGTTAAGGACTCTTTGTTGCAAGCTGGTGGTAATTTGGGTTATAGTCAGAGTATTGTTGGATCCTACAGCTGCTATGGGGATAGATAACTAGTTTTCTTTCTTATGAAGGTGTTTCTTTGAGTCCTAGTGTCATCGAGGGGTTTTGTGGTGGCTATATTGGGAGGCCAGCTTGGTTTTTTGGAATTCCTTTGGGGCATAGAACTTACTGGAGCCTTAAGCAGTGGAGCAATAATAACCATATCCATTATGTGTGGTGGGAGGTTGTGAACCCTTTGAAGTGTTGGAACTGTGGTGGGTGGCTGAGTGTTAATGGTTTAAGAGACTCTGCATTTCTGACCCTTTGGTGTTATGACTTCGCGACAAGCATGAACCGCTAGAGGGGACATGCTCAATGGAGTGTCGCCCATAGGGGTTTTCCTGGTGAGCGAGCCAATCAGGGAGTGAGAAATGAGGATGTAGAGAGGAGTGCTAACAAGGAGGGATAGGTTGTCATCATCAGGGCCTAGTCACCAAGGTGGGTGGTGCAACCGCCATCGCTTTCTTCAATTTATTACCAAATGAGGGATAATATGGCTCGTCTAGATATTATGTCAGAACAACGATATGAAGATCGCAACGAAACCATTGCATATATTAATGGTGTTCAATTCAGCCAAGGGAAGATTTTAGATTGTCTTGCCTTTGTATTTCAAATCCAGTTCCAAACCAGTGAACAAATTGATGAAATTGAAGCATGATTGGATCACATTGATTTCCATGTACACGAAGGTCATGGCCGCCCGACTGCCCAAGGTGTTGTTAACGCACCAAATCCTCTGTAAATTCCCTCTACTGGCTATTTTTTTCATTTTTCTCGTGTTTTGGGTTGTATGGATTTTTGGTCTATGGAGTTCATGTAAATCATGTCAATATCTTCTATGTTTCTGTACTACTCTCTTGGCTAACAAATCCAATTGAAGTGAATTCGGGAGAGCGAAGGCAATTTAGACTGCAAGTTGTATCTTTTTGATGAATTAACGCAAGTTTTTTGAAAAAAAATAGGTATTTACAAAATTGGTATATGAGATATTTTATTGGATACAAGCTCATTTTTTGCATAATGATTTGAGTATTAAATTTCATATAGATCTACATACTCTATCCATTTTGAATTAGAAATTTGACTATTAAATTTTAGAAACGCATACATACTCTACCCCCTTTCCTTTTAAAAATCATCCTAAATCCATCTTAAATCTAGATCTACCAAATGTCTAAAAGGATCAAGTCGGGAGTTAAGATAGATCTAAGCTAGTACTCTTGAATTACATAATGGATTTCATCAAGTATGCAAATAGGCTTCATCATAACAAATACCATGGGCTTGTAAACCATTATTGATAAACACATCAAATAATTAACTTAAATTTTAATTTTTAATTTTAATGTTGACCTAATCAACATAAGATATAATATATTATATATATATATATATAATATATATATATATATATTATATATATATAATGCTATTATTCCATATGAGAAATATATGTATTCAATATATGACATCAAAGTTAGTCAACTTGCTAGAATTTTAACCGTGGGTGGGAAGGGTTCCTGTTCATCTCTCAACCACCTGAAATAATAATAAAAATATTTAGAAAAAACCACAAATCAAGTTAAAAATAAAATCAATATTATATTAATATCTAATTAATCTACTTTAAAGAATTTTAAATTTAATAAATAAATAATTTGAATAAATAAATAATGTGTGGTGCTTCTAGACAAGCATCACACATAAAAATGAAATTTTGATGGTGCTTGATGAGATGGGAAATTTCAAGCAGAGATGTGGGATTCAATGACTAGGTTGGAATAATGCCTCATTCATCTAGAAGGTCCTAATGACAACAATTTAGTGGAGAAAATTCCAATTGAGGTGGCTACTTCCTACTTGTTATTTCTCTATTTTTTCCTCATGCAAGAATTTTCATGGCTTACATTTGGTAATAGCTTTAGTCTGTATAGTTATGACAGTTTAGACTCAGTTTTTTGGGATATTAGATACTTAATAGATAGTAAACAAGGTAAACTTTGAAACATGAACTTTGGCCCAAAAACCCTATCAAAACATCAAAAACAGTGCTAAAAATGAAAAGTGTTGACGCTGGAATAACACCTTTTTTTTCTAGGGTAAACTTTCAACATGTTTTAAAAATGGCGGTGAAAACCAATTTTTTGTGCAAAAATTGTCCAAAAAACACCCTCAAAATGGAAAGTGTTTGTGTTCAAATAACACTTTTGTTTTTCAATGGTAAATTTTGTGCAAAAAACACTCTCAAAACGAAAAGTGTTGATGTTAAGATAACACTTTTTTTTTCAAGGGTAATATTTCAACATTTCGAAATAATGGCATAAAAGATTTTATCATGACCCTGAAAAACATTAAAATTTTAAAAGAATAATGAA
>APFE031710704.1:0-11873 GCA_000404065.3 Pinus taeda
GATCTAAACACTTGATTTCTTGTATGGTAAATGCATTTTTAGAGAAGGATTGCTCTTAATTGTCTTGTTTCTCACTAGAAAGTCTTAGGCTTCTAGGGAGGTTGGTTTTGTCCGCAAGATTAACTCTTTCCACATGACAGCGCCCACCTGGCGAAGTCTTGAACAAGTTTTGGTTGGGTGTTGGCGGTGCATCGTGCACGGGCGCGCCCGCCCAACATGACAAGAAACTCGTGCATTGTATGTTGTATGTTGGGTAGGAGGGTGAGACCACCGTGCGGCCTTGCACGGGTGGGCGCCCGACTCGGTTCTAACGCCGGTCGAGTATAACTCTCAGTCACTTGTAAAAATTCTTCATATATAATAAAAGAATTCTCATTGCACATGAATTTGTTCTTGTTGCTGTTCTATATTGTTGATGTTATGATGTTAATGGATTCCGCACATTAATGTTATGTTATTCATGAATGAAGATGAATGTTAAGGCGTAGTTCGTAAAGTAAGTTAACAATGGAAAATGTTGGTTGCTTAGGCGGTGCCGCACCCGACCAATTTAACGAAAAAAGAATTGGCGGTGTGACATGGTGGGCCGAGGGGGGATTCATTGCCTAGCTGGCTCAGAGGGCAGAGGGAGAAGAGGTCGGCATGAGGGCACGAGAGCAGGTAAGGGGCAGTGGGGTAGCAAGCAATACAAGGTAGCGACAGATGTGCATGAGGGAAGAGGGGAGAGAAGAAGGCTAGATGTCAAGTGTAGTAGAGGGAATAAGGCAATGGAAGTTGGCAAGCGACATTGTAGAGGGAGTAAGCTTGCGGCAGGAGCAGTCAGCAGTAGGAGAGGAGTAATGAAGGGCAATAATGGAGATGACAAGGAAACCCCATCCCGAGAAAATCAAGTGAGAGAATGGGCGGCAGACGAAGGACGAAGGCACGTGGTGAGTCCTTCGGGCGGTAGGCGAGGCAGGTGGTCAGGAAATCGAAAAGGTAAGAGAGTTAGGCTAAGAGGTATTCACATGCAGAGAGTTAAATTTGGACGTGTCGCGGAAGGTGGTGGAAGTGGAGGGCTGGAGGGCATCGAGTTGCAACCGTTTTCATATGCAAGAATTGGTATGTTCTCTCGACTCTCATGAACGACTCGCTAGTAAACTTGTTTTTAGAATAGGAATGTTGGTTAATGGAAATGACAACCCGGAAGCGGCCTCTGTCGAGACCTTTTGTTTCTCTTGGGGTTCTGGCTTGGTAACCCGGAGAGAATTTGTCTGGATTGTCATATGCGGAAGGGGGATCAGGATCTCTGGTCTTGGTCTCAGGGAAGATAGGTCCCGGTGTATTGTGGCCTACTGGAACATCTTATGGGGTTTCCACAGTGGCGGTAGGAACAAGCCTATCAAGTTGTTTTAGGGGAGTATGTGGCTTGGGAAGGAAGGTGTCCTAGTTAAGTGCGGAGGGGTAAAAGTTGCATCTGATTTGGTGTAAAGGCTAATAAACCTCCATCTTGTGCCAGGTTTGGACTTGAATAAGGGGCGCCGGAACAAAGGCGATAATTGGGGTAGGAGTCGTGGTAGGGATATAGTTCTGATAAATTCCCTGTCCAGCTCCTTTATCGGGACCTAGGGTAGGGTAGCAATTCCATTCATCCATCTTGAGAAGCATTCCCTTGGGCACTGGGGTGGCGAGACATAGGGTTTGGTCGCAATTGCAGTCGAGTGGAGAAGCAAAGAAACCTCGTGGGTGCTGGGTACCTGGGTTCTTCAAATTTTAATAGGAAACCACCAGAACGATGAGGAGGTCAGAAATCTCCATTTCTCAGAGAAGGGAGGGGGGAACCTGGGTGTCAATGGGGGCTATTATAGTTCTCCAAGTAAGGAGCGACTGAACAAATGTCGTGCCAGAGAAGCCCCACTTGGGAGAGGGGAAGCCTAAGGTTACTCTATTTAAAATTATGTTGATTTACAAGATTATTTTCCTGATTTTTGTTTTAGGTAAAATAACAAGCAGAGTGCAGAGAATTTTGGAGTCTTGGAACTCTATCCGTGCTCCAGCCCAGGAAAAGGTGCATCGCTCGGAAAAGGAGGAAGAAATCCAAAAGGAGGTCAGGATGGGAAAGGAAGGTAACCAACCGGGAAAGAAAGTAAACAGAGGGATGGGAAAGGCCAGAAAAAAGGTAAAATAATTGGAACAGACTTCTAGCAGAGGACCGAGAAAAAAAGGAAGGAAAACTGGGAAGGAGAGTATGCAGAACCTGATCAATGCATACGTCGTCGGAACACTACCGGAGGTGAAAATAGTGATATCTGAATGGGAAAGAGAGTTAAACAATAACATAGTAAATCAAGATATTGAAGCAGAGGATTGGGAAACAATGGTTAAAGACCCCGAGAACACCAAAGGACACTAAACATTGTTCCGGAAAAAAATTCAACATTATGAAGAATATCATGGCTCGCGCAATGAAAACCTATAATGAAAGAGAAGAACCGAAGGTAGATAGACCAGTTAAGCCAAGCATGAAGGATCTGCAAAGGGAGATCCAATATGTCCAACTGCAGCTGTATCACAACAACCTCACGATGAACAAGATTGAACAGAGCCTCCAGGGTATGAAGAGAAGTGAAATCTTGGGTTCAAGCACGAAAGCCCTAGCCCTGGTGGACTTATCAGATGATTGAAGTAGGCCTGTCAATAGAATTTTGATTATATGACAGTTAGCATTTACTGTTTTAATAAGAATTATATAGTAGATAAAGTTTCCAATGTAGCTTGGATGGTAAGGAAATCTATTTTCAAATTCTGGACAACATTCGATGCAGATAGGTGGCCAACAGACCTGGTTTCCTACGGGTAGGTTGAGGCCACCTGCAATTTTTGTTAGAGGCATTTTCATGAAATATTAATAGAAAAAGGAACTACCAAGCTTACACAAAAATAAAAATAAAGCAATCCTCAAAGACTGATTTCCTTTTATGATAAAGAATCTCAACAATTTTGTTTTCAGAGATTGTCTATCAATTACCACCCAATTTAACAAGTAACTTATACTTTATATAAAAAAATATCAGAATTTTGTTTTCAGAAATTGTCTACCAATTACCACCCAATTTAATAAGTAGCATACACTTTATTTCCAAAGAAAATTTTGGTCTTACACAACTGGAACTTTTTAAGATCAAAGTTGTGGTGAATCCTCAAGCAATATGAACGTATTTTAATTTAATTACAATTATTTTATATTAAGCATTAAATATTGATGTTTACAAATTGCAATTAAAACAAAGAAAGAAAAAAGAGACTAATAATTGTGATCAAATTTTTACAACCAAATTTGAAATTCCAAACCTGGTTGTAATTATTCGCAAAATTAAAATTTGAAATTCCAAACCTGGTTGTAATTATTCACAAAATTAAATTCTTAATGTTATCAACCCAACTTACTCGTACTCTTAATGATGACCGATTGCTTGGCAAAACACTTTGATTACTCAAGTTGGTGGAATGATGACCGATTGCTTGGGAAAACACTTTGATTACTCAAGTTGGTGGAATGTCAATGTAATTATTCACATAAGCGATTTCGTTGATGATCAAATTCATTGAACTTTGTCAGCACCACGTATTCCTACTCTATGATCAACCCAATGTATTCGTTGATAATCAAATTCATTGAACTTTGTCAGCACCATGTATTCCTACTCTATGATCAACCCAATGTATTCGTACCATTAATGATGGTCGATTATTTGGCAAAATGATTTGATTATTCCAATTGGATCCTAAATTATTTAATTATTGTCCTTGCTATTTGGTAGGATTACGCATTTTTTTTTCAAACCAACATTAGGAATCTAAATTTATTACATTATATATATAAACAATTTGATTGGTTATCAAATTCAACAACTTATTGCCCATTACTTTGAACTCTTTATCATGCATTTATGTTGTTATCAACTTTCGAATGTGTTTGGCTAATGATACTTTAAGCAAATAGATAAGCAAATTATTAAATTATTTATGATACATCATTACTTGCGCCAATCACATCAATTGAAATCAATGCATTCATTTTAGTATACATGCATCAATGCATAGATTTCAATTTACATGTCATTGATTCAACATTAACTATAAATTATAATATAAATATATCTTACATTTTTTGTGAGTAAAGTATGTATGTTTTTTAATCTTAACTAGAAACTATGATTTAGCTACTCTACACTTCTTATTAATACAAATAAAAAACTCTTTTGTGAAAGCGATATACAAAAACCAAAGGGTTATACCAACTAATGTGGTCGGAGTGTATTTCTCAGGCCCACGAGTCATCATCGCACTTGGGCGAGTTGGGCGCGCATGATGAGCACGTTTAACTGACGAGTTGAGGATGAGTTGTCAAGGCACATGGGTGAACGATTCAGGCAATCACACATAATTGACGAGTTGTGATGTGCGCGCCCAACCAACGAGTCGGGTCAACTAATGAATTGAGGGGCGCACCTACACGAAAGTGAAAAATTTTCTAAGTGTTGGAGAATGCGTGTCAGCTCGCCTTATAGGGGAGCGACGAGCTTAGGCGCGCCCACACATAGGCCGACATGTTAATTTGGCTAAGTGTTATGATGGGAGGTCGGCTTGACCATTGTGGCATGAGTATATATTAGCGGACGAAAAAGTGGGAGAAAGGCATCATCCACAAGCCATCGTAGCAAGCAAGTCCAAGTATTGGGTAGGACGAGTGAGCTAAGAGGTGGGATGAGCCCACGATGATAAGCAGCAGAAAACATATCACAAAAACGGGAATCCGAGCGAGGTGCAGTCGAAAGAATCGCAGACCGGGTAGCATTGGGCCACAGGACGGCGGGTCTACCCATGGGTCTATTTGCCGAGTTACAATACAAGTAGCAGAGGGTTGTAGTGGGCGCAGAGATTTTGAACAGAAGTGGGTGCAGGCCACGGGTTGGGCGAGCCAACACGACTACGACCCGGGGCGACACGATGGGTGAACAACATTGCGGTGGGGCAGTGAGTTCGGGTGAATGGGCGGTGCAGTTGCGGTCGTGGATTGTGACATCGAGTTTGGGTAGCTGGGCGGCGCTGCATGGTGGAGTGGCCGAGTAAGGTAGACCAACCGAGGTGCATGACAGTTTGGTTCATGTTGTAAATTATGAACTCGATCGAGTATTACTCCCGAGGATTGTATAAAAACATAAATTATAATATTATCATTGATATTATATTTTTATGAAGTGTCTCTTTTATGTTGGTGAAGATTTATGTTTATTCCACAAACTAATATAATGAAAATGTTGAAAGATGAATGTGTTAGCCATAGTCCACGAAATGACTTGGAAAATAAAATGTTTAGGCATTTGGCATGTGCCGCACGTAGACCAATTTGTGAAGAATTGGGGACGTGACAGTATGCCTCCCTTGTGAAAGCTAAAGTGGTATATGATTTATATGTTCTAAAATTAGTTTTTTTACAAATAACATTTTTTAAATACATACCCAATTAAAAAATGAAATACATACATTTTCCATAAAAAAGACAACTAAACGAAATAGATTAGCTACTATATAACCCTTGTTAAATTAATGAAACCTTATCAACCCAATTTACTCGTACTCTTAATTATGACCGATTATTATAGTCATTGTTTTAATTATTCATGTAATCAATTATTTTAACGTTATCAACGCCACTTAGTCGTACTCACGAGTCTTACTCTTGAATTTTGATGACCGATTACTTGGCATTCAAGTCGGGATCTTTGATCGTTGAACTTTATCATACCAACGTGTTATGTTAATGAAAACGGGTCTGGAAAGTTGAAAACATGTGACGGAAAGCATATTTTTTGTGGGTATATATCACAACCATGGATGTGACGTGTCCCTTTGAAACTTGGACAAAGCGGCAACATTTTATTTAAAGTGATATTGCGATACTCTGTTTATGCCCTTTTTCTTTTTCTTGTGCTTTAATATATTGAGTCAAATTGATTGGTGGGAATCACAAGCGTGTTGAACTCTTCTAACATATTTAATCAAATTAATTGGAATCACAAGCGTGTTAGAACTCTTCTAACATATTTAATGAAATTAATTGGTTGTAATCACAAATTCTCTTCAACTTAGTTGTTTCAATTTTGTTAGAGTATAAGTTAAAATATATTTTAAATATCAAAAAATAAATATTTAATCAAAAATTGTCAAAATCGTTTCGCCATTTTTTTCTTTTTCATATGCTTTAATATATCTAGTCAAATTGATTGGTTGGAATCACAAGCTGTAACTCCTCTAACATATTTATCAAATTAATTGGAATCACAAGGTTGAACTCTTCTAACATATTAATCAAAATGTCAAAAAATTGTTTGGCCAATTTTATTTAAAAAATCAAAACATAAAATATATATTATTAAATAAATTTTTTTTTATAAATTTATATTATACATGTAAAACTAAATTTTTTTATATGATTATATTAATATTTTAATAGTTTCAAATCCTACTTCTTCAATGGTTATTAAATCTACAATAATCTTTAGTATTAATAACCCTAATTTATTTAATAAATAAATTACTTGTGATACTATATTGTACCTAATTTAACTAAATTTCTAGAATAGAATATTATAATTATTAATTTAATATTATAAAATAATAATAATATTAAATTATTAATATAAGTCCTCAAAAAAAAATCATTCAAAACAATAATAAATTTATAATAACCATTAGTTATTATTAATAACCTAAGGTTATTTAATTAAATAAATTATTAAGATACTATTCATTGTACCTAATTTACTAATTTCTAGAATAGAATAATTATATTATTAATTTTAATATTATAAAAATAAGAATAATATTAAAAAAAAAAATATTAATATAAGTTGGGCCTGGGTCCTAGAGTCAAAAATAGCCGTTATGTAGCCGTTGGAGTCTCTGCTCAGTCTATTTAACATGATAGGCCAGATCTGTTTCTTCAACTTGTCCTGACGATGAACCACACTAGTTGGTTCGAAACGCGTCGACAAAGGTCTTTTTCATGTGATTTACGCCGAAACTCTTCTTATAAATGCAATCTAGTTCAATCACATTGCAGACATTGTGAAGTTTTGTTCAAAATAAAATACCGGAGAGATAGCGTGCATAGAGCAATACGAGTGCTAATATGGAAGTTACGTAGTTTCTTAATTACCGTAATCTTTTCACAAATCTGCCTACCTCCTTCCAACTCATATCTTCAAATTATTTCTATGCATTCAGCCATATTCCAATGGTACATCCAATAACCACTAAATGTTTTTTAAACTTTAAGTTGTGCTGAATTCTTCAAAGTGTCCGGTCTTCTGGTTTAGTAATGGAAGCCCCTTGTAGAATGTCCAGGAATAGAATTTTCTCAACAGTTTTAAACTTAAGTTGCGTTGAATACTTCAAAGTCTTAGTTCTTTTCATTTAGTAATGGAAGCCACCCTATAGAATGTCCAGGGATATAATTTTCTCAACACTTTTAACTTTAGTCGTGCTCAATAATTCAAATTCTCCTGTCTTATGATTTAGGAATGGAAGCCGCCCTGTAGATTCATTCTAGATGGAGGAGAATAGATTTAGGTGCCCTCAAGCCCACTATACATAAGCCTCTCCAAGTATCATGACAAGTCCCCTCCTCTGCTCAGTACCCAACATAAAGATGATCAACTTCCATGGAAAGCATTCTTGGTCTTTCATGCTTATATGTCTTCTTGTTATCTTTTCCGTTAATGCACACAGATGCAACAACTTACAAGATGAGTGGTGGCTTACTCCTTACTGCAACTTGACCATTCAGTATACAAACAGAAACACGTTTGTGAGCAACGTTCATATGACCTTGAAGTATCTGCATGTCGACGTTAACAAGACATCCCAAGGTAGGTTTAACACCTCTGTTTATGGCCAAAATCCTAACAAGATATATGCCCTCCTCCAGTGCAGGGGAGATGCAACAGTCGATGAATGCTACAATTGTTCGCATCAAGCAAAGATCGATGTTCTACATTATTGTGGGAATTACGTTAGTTGTAATGTTTGGTCCAAGTTCTGCTTCTTGTGTTATAATGGAAACAATAACTTCATTGAACATATGGGTACTTTTGGAGATAATTATTTCAACGACTATAATGCCTCCGCGGACCCTGCTAAGCTTTTCCTAAGCCACACAATTTCTTTTGTTGCCTCAGTTGTTGCCACATATTCTGTCTCTATTGTGGAATCTGCTGGAATTGATTGTTTGCGTGATCTCCAGGAGACAGCTTCTTATCAGAGACTCATAACATAACCAGAATTAGATACCCCAGTTTCTTTGTCTCCATCGAAGTTTGAATCAGAGTATCCAATCAAGTTAAAGTCGCCCACCTGTGTATACTTGAGTCCAAAGTCTTGAGTTCCCTTCAAGTACTTTAGAAATCTTTCTGCAGTAGACCAATGTCCCTCACAAAGCTTTTGCATAAACCTGGAGAGGATTCCAACAACAAACGAAATGTTTGGTCTGGTAGTAGTCAGGCAGTTGAGACTTCCTACAAGCTGTCTATACTTTGTTGCATCCTCAAATTCTTTTCCTTCAATGGATGTGAGATTTAAGTTTTGTTCCATTGGAGTAGTTAGAGGATTGCATTCAGCCATGCCAAACCTATTCAATTGATCTCCAATGTACTTCTTTTGAGAAAGGAATATGGACTTCGGATGTTGAGTTACTTCAATACCAAGATAGTAATGAACATAACCCAAATCAGTCATTTCAAAACCTTTTCTCAATTCCTTCTTTATGGATGCATTGTAGCTCTCATTGTTCCCTGTCATCAAAAGATCATCTACATATACCACAAGATATACAACTGTTTTTCCAACTTTCTTAACAAACAAAGTTGCATCATCAAGATCATAATGTTTGAAATTGACTTTCAGAAGATGCTCAGTTAATTTTTCATACTAGGCTCACGGTGCTTCCTTGAGGCCATACAAGGATTTCACAAGTTTGCATACTTTATGTTCATGTCCTTTCACAACAAATACTTCAGGCTGGGACATAAAAACATTATCTTTTAGATCTCCATTCAAGAAAGTAGTTTTTACATCCATTTAATGGACTTTCCAATTGTTCTAAGCTGCTAAGGCAAAGAGTGTCCGAATGATAGCCCATTTTGTTGTGGGGGAAAAAGTTTCCTCATAATCAACCCCTTCGTTCTGTGCAAAACCTTTTGCCACAAGCCTAGCTTTGTGCTTATCAAGTGAGCCATCAACTTTATACTTGTTCTTGTAGACCCACTTGTAACCAATTGGTTTTGTTCCCAATGGAGGATCAACCAGCTTCCAAGTGCCATTTTTTATCAAGGCATCATACTCCTTTTGAATCGCTTCTTTCCATTCATCATGAGAAGCAACTTCTTTGAAGGAATTTGGTTCAAAATCTGCAGACAAATTCAATTCATAATCATAAAAAACATCCATATCAATAAGTGAACCATAGTCATCTACAACACCTCCATTTTGACGGGTTTAATTTCTTATTCATGTCTTTCCAACCTCATCGAGATGAACACTTTCAAGTGTCTTTGTCAGCAACTTTGGGGGACCTTTCTGAGATGGTCCAGGCTGCTCAATTGATTGAGTTGGGACTAAATTGAGTCTCTCAACTCTATCAATCACATCACTCAAAGTATCGTCAGTGGTTGGAGTTTCATGTGGGGGGGAGAGAGTGCTTCAGAAGAAGTTTCCATAGATTGATCCAGTATAGGAACCCCCCCTTCAAGATGTGGAATCTGATTATCAAATTGTTGAAATGATTTTGCATTTGTGAATCTATCAAAGCAATTAAGTTTTCGCAAAACAACATTGTCGGCTTTGGAAGATTCAAGAAAGATTACATCTTTAGATACAACAAACTTTTTATTAACTTCATCATAGAGACGGTATGCTTTGAAAGTGTTTGAATACCCTAGGAAGATACACTTACGACTCCTTGCACCAAGTTTGTTTCTATGTACCTTTGGTATCAAGGCATAACAAGTGGAACCAAAGACCCTAAGATGCTTTACCGAAGGAATGTACCCATACCACATTTTACAAGGAGTCTTGTTTCTAATAGCATTAGATGGACATCTGTTCTTTACATATACAGCACATAGAACTGCATCAGCCCAAAACATCAATTTTACATTCTTGAAAAACATCATGGAGCGCACCATATTTAAGATTGTCCTATTCATTTTTTCAGTTATTCCGTTCTGTTGGGATTATGTTAGGATATTCTGACACATAGGAAATAATGAAGTACAACTTGGTCTAGTGTAGGGTTAGGTAAAGTGTGTTTCTTTACTATGTACTTTTGTAAGTTACAATCCGACATCACGATATGTTCTAGACATGAAGTGATCTGATGGTTCATTCTCTCCTCACTATTACCGACACTTGATCTATGGCTTAGCACCCAATTGGTCTATGATCTCTATTTAAAGAGCATGGAGGGTCATTTGTAAGGTGACCTTTCATGAGAGAAGCTTATGTGAATTTTCTTTCTTTTACATTAATAAATTGCCTGAAGTGGTCGTGTTGGCTCAAGCCGTCGAATGTTTACCTCTTTGATGGTTTTAACTACATCAAGAATACTAGTGTATTGATCTATGATCTGTTTGTGAGCGATGACCTTTAATTTTCTGTCTAGGGAACTTACCCTGTAAATTCCTACATGGTATCAGAGCTATTTGAGGGCCGCATTTGTTGGTGATCCAAATTCGAAGCCAGTACAACTACATCCAATTGTCGTTTCCTAGATCTACTATTTCTAACTACTTTCAGGCTGAGAGGACTACTCTATTTTGTTAGGAGCATCTGTTCCAGTGATGAACCCCTTTCATTTCATGCAAAAAGGTTTCTGGTAGCCCTATCTATGTCATTTTTAAGATCTGGAGGTATAATGTCTTTATTTGTAGTTTTAGTTATTCATCTCTCTGTTTATTTCAGTTTATTTAGCTCTCTATTTTTTTATTATCGGATCTATACCTTTCATTTCTGTGTATGTTCTTTGCCCTGCGACTTTTTGCGATTTGGGCAAATCAAAAATAGAAAGGAAGGATTTTCTCATGTGTATGATCTTTTCCGCCACGCCTTAGTGTGATCTCGAAAAATCAGAAATATTGAGTAAAATATTTAGTTTCCAGCTAAAGCTAACTTCAAGCCATAAAGTTTGGTTTTTTTTGCATGTTTGTGTTGGGTTGTGTGTTGTGTTGTTTTGTAGGCAGAAATGGATTTTTCAAGTAAGCATGCACTCCAAAGCTTCAGTGACTAAAAAAAAAAAAAAAACTTCCTCTTTTCCAAAAATTACAGCTTTAGTTTCTGTTAAAATGGAAAGTCCATGCCAAGTTATTCTTGAAAGCACCAACTACTTCCAATGGTTATCATATATTGTGGATTTACTTAGAAGTAAAGGTATTTATAGAATAGTCTCAGGCCAAGAATCTAAACCTAAAGATGAAGATAAGACAACGAAATGGGAAAATAGACAAGATGAAGCACGTGGGTTGATAAGGATGTTTATTTCTCCAGACCTTAAATTCCATATCGCAGAAATTGATACCCTGATGAAGCAATGAAACAACTCAATAAACTTTTTGGAATTAAAAATGAAATTAGAGCCCATCAACTCGAAAATGATCTGCTTACAAGGCAAATAAAAACAAAGGGAGGGAGACTGATAGACATTGCAACTTTTGCAATCGATATGGCCACTTAGAATCCAAATGCTTTAAGAAGATGGAAGCCTTGGAAGCAGCAATGAAGAAGCATAACATCCATTTGGAGCACTCTTCAACTTCAACTTCATCCTCAGGAATAAC
>APFE031710705.1:4202-27957 GCA_000404065.3 Pinus taeda
TTAGAACCTGCAACAAGCATGTCATCTACATACAATAACAATATAATATAGCTGCCATCATTTTTCCTTTTGAGATAAACACAATGATTAGAGTGACATCTAGTATAACCTTGTTGAAACATAAACCTGTCAAATTTTAGATACCATTGCCTTGGAGCCTATTTTAAGCCATACAATCTCTTCTTCAACCTGCACATTAGTTTTGCCTTCCCTTTCACTTCATATCCTTATGGCTACTACATATATATCTCTTCCTCCAAATCCGCATGGAGAAAGGTTGTCTTTACATCTAACTACTCAAGATGCAAACCTTCAGCTGCTACTAGACTTAAAATAGTTTTGATTGAAGTCATTTTAACAACAGGAGAAAATATCTCATCAAGGTCTATACCCAATTTTGTGCAAACCCTTTCACCACAAGTCTAGCTTTATACATTTTTCTACCTCCATCTTCTTCCTTCAACTTGTAAACCCATTTATTATGAAATGCTATTTTACCTGCAGGAAACTTGACTAAGTCCCAAGTCTGGTTATGTGCTAAGGAGTCCATCTCTTCTTTCATGGCTTGCTCCCACTTCTTCTTGGTTTTTATCTGTACTGCTTCTTCATAACATTCTGGTTCACCAAAATCAGTCAACAATACATAATATAATGAAGGAGAGTATCGTTCAGGGGGTCTACTTATCCTGGTAGATCTTCTAACACCACTTTCAGGTGCTTTTTGCTGTTGTGGTTGTTGTTTTGGATGTTGATCATTATGATTTTCAGGCACCATCACTTTTTTTGTGATCTCGTCAAGCACTGTGTATTCTCTGTATTCTTTTTCATATTTCTTTTCCTATAATTGATCCTTATACAAAACCTTTTCATTGAATATGACATCTTTGCTCCTAATGATTTTGTGTTTTTCATAATCATAAAAGTGATAACCAAAATCATTAACACCATATACAATAAAGGTACATTTCTTTGATTTTGCCTCAAGCTTTGTTCTATTTTATTTATTAATGTGGACAAAGGTTTCACAACCAAAAGTCTTTAAAAAAGGGTAGTTTACCTTTTTACCTGTCCATGCCTCCTTTGGAATACCACCATCCAAGGAACTTGAAGGCCCTCTGTTTATTAGATAAACAACAGTATCTATATCATCTGGCCAAAATTGTAAAGGCAATCCTGCATGCAATCTCATGCACCTTGCGCACTCCATGATTGTCCTGTTCATCCTTTCTGACACACCATTTTCTTGTGGTGTTCTTGGAATTGTCTTCTCTCTACGAATTCCATTCTCTGAACAGTACCTATCAAACTCTTTGCTGCAATATTCACCTCCATTGCCTGATCTAAGACACCTCAACCTTTTCTTGTCTCATTTTCAACCAAATCTTTCCATTTCTTGAAAGTATCAAATACATCAGATTTATTTTGAATACAATAAATCTAGGTTTTTCTGGTTGCATCATCAATAAAAGTAACATAATAATTAGAGCCACCAAGAGATGATACCTGAGCAGGTACCCATACATCTGTATGCACAAGCTCTAATTTTCGCTCTTCTTTTCTTTCCCAACTCTAAGGAATCTAACTATCTTTTGTTTTCCATAAACACAATCCTCACATAATTTTGAATCAACATGCTTCAAACCTGGCAACAAATTTCTTTAGTGAAGAATCTGCATCCCCTTCTCACTCATGTGCCTGAGCCTATGATGCCACAATGCCGTATCTTCTCCTGTAGAGGTTAAAGCATTAACAAAATTAGAAATACCATTGCATAAATACAATGTACCAACCTTTCCTCCTTTCGTGATTACTAGGGATCCTTTAGTGACCTTCCAATTTTTATCTGTGAAAGTAGTTACGCAAGCTTCACCTCCCAACTGCCCTGTTGAAATCATATTTTTCTTCAGATATGGAACATGCCTTACCTCCTTCAATAGCCAATGATTTCCATCTTGCTATTTTATGAAAATTGTACCCATTCCAATGATTTTGCAGGGTTTATCATCACCCAATCGAACCTGTCCAAAATCTCCTTGAACATAATCATAAAAATGTTTCCTATCAAGTGTGGCACGGAATGAGGCCCCTGAATCTACAACCCAAGCATCAATAATAGTTTCTAATTAAAGAATCAAAGAATCTTGCAACACATCACCTGTTACATTCACTTCATGATTAGTTTCTTGTTGCACATCTCCTTCTTTTCCCTTTCGAGACTTGTAATATTTCTTTAGGTGTCTTTTCTTCCCGCATTTCCAGCACACTATCCCCGATCTGGACTTGGATTTGCCTTCTCTTGACTTACTGCAATATCCAGGGCTCTTTCCTCTTTCCATTTTTCTTCCCCTAGTCTCTGCAGTCAAAGCATTACCTGATGTCTCACCGGAGATTTTCCGTCACATTTTCTCACTAAGGATTGCACCAACAACATCATCAAACTTTAAAGTACTAGATCGAGAGATAGAGTTACTAATGGCCATAACTAAACATTCTAACTTTATGGCAATGAACATGAAATAACAGAGCCCTAACTTCATCATCAAAAGTTACCCCTACAGAACTTAACTGACTGGTAATTGTATTAAATTCATTTAAATGATCAACAACAGATCCACCTTCTGACATCTTCATATTAAAGAAACGCTTCATAAGAAATACCTTATTTGAGGTTGAGGATTTTTCATATAGTTTGGCCGATGTCGACATTAAACCCTCTGTTTTCATTTTCTTTGAAATATTAAACGCTACTGATGCCTTTAGGCACAACCATATTGTTCTAAGTGCCTTTCTGTCGATAATATCCCATTCTGTGTTTGTCATACGTTGGCTTCTTTGTCTTTCCGCTCAATTGTTAGTAGATATCTCTCTGATATAGATAAGCTTCCATCTGCATCTTCCACAACCGTTAGTTTTGGTCGTTAATTTTTTCGACACTAAACCTACCATCTTCCACCATTTCTCACACTCGAACTAGGAACCCTTCTCTCCTGCGAGTTTATCAGCCAAGTAGACCATCAGGTCTGATACCAATTGTTAGAGTTTATATATTACAGAGAAATGGAACACATAAAATACTACAAAAATATAAACACAGAAAATGAATAAAACAAGAGAGACACAGATATATGTTGTTCACCCAGTTTGGGCTACGTCCAAGGAGAAACAGCCAGTCCTTCCTTTTATATTATCCAGCAAACTGAAGAGATACAACCTACATCAGGTCCATTGTAATTCCCTCTTCACTCTCAATCTCCTCTCTCTTCCTCACTCAGAATACAGATATACATAGACGCAATACAATTCCCTCATATGGAGTGAGGGGTTGCCTTCTAGGGCAAAGAACCCCTAAATTAAACATAAACTCTACCATCTGATCTCCGCCTAATGAATGGCCCATATTGATCATGAAATTACAATATTTTTCAAGACAACTTTATATCTATTCTTAGCTTTGAGGGCACTGCCCCCGATCCCCCCGCCAGGCGCGGGGGGGTGGCTCCCAAAGGTCATAGCCGCCCCCTCGGACCCCCCTTGCAACAAATATTTTACGGGCAGCGTTGTCACCCCATTACGAACTGGGGTCTAACGCGGCGATACCTTTGAATATAGAAGATAATCAGGCTCCACACCCAACAATACTATAGAAGGTTTATAGAAAATTTAACTAAATTAGCAGACCCACTCTTCAAATTACTCACCAAAAATTGTGAATTCAATTGGAATCTTGATTGCCAGTTGGCATTTGAGACTTTAAAAGAAATTTTTTTTGAAGCACCCATCTTAAGAGGTCCAAATTGGAAACTACCTTTTCACATTTCAACAGATGCTTCAGATATAGGTTTGGGAGCTGTATTAGGGAAAAAATATTTAATCCCCTATGCCATCTATTACACAAGCAAGAATTTGACTCCCATTGTGTTAAATTACACTATAACTAAAAAGGAATTCTTAGCTGTTGTTCATGCTATCAACAAGTTATGACATTATATAACAAGCTATGAAACATTTGTTCATACAGATCACTTTGAAATTAGGTACTTAATGAATAAACCTATTACTAATGGCAAAGTTACAAGATGGTTATTACTCCTACAAGAATTCAACATCATTGTTCTAGATAGACCTAGAAAACAAAACACAGTTGTTGATTTCTTGTATAGAATTCAAAATATCAAAGATGACACTCCAGTTGAAGATACATTTCCTGATGAATATATTTTTGTAGTAACAACTCAGACCCCTTGGTTTTCAGATATTGCCAATTACTCAGTCACAGGAAAATTACATTCACATTTGTTTCCTAAGAAGAAAAGAAAAATCATTCAAACAAGTGCAGGTTACTCATGGATTACTAATGAATTGTATAAAACGGGTCCAGATCTCATGATAGGAAGATGTGTTCGAGAAGACGAAACGCCTGAAATTCTTAAGGCATGTCATAATGAACCTTATGGTCGACACTTTGTTGACAGGAGCACAACTTATAAAATCCTTCATTTAGGATATTATTGTCCCTCCATCTTCAGAGATGCCAAAGAATATGTCAAAAGGTGTGGTAGCTGCCAAAGGGTAGGGAAACCTACTCCTTTGGATGAAATGCCACTATAAAATCAAGTACTCATTAAACCTTTTGAAAAATGGGCCTTGGATTTTGTTGGACCAATTAATCTTCTATCTAAACAAAATAAGTATATTTTGGTATGCACTCATTATGTCACCAAATGGGTAGAGGCTAAAGCATTACGTTTTGCTAATGAAAAATATGTAGTTAATTTTCTTTTTGAGGACATCTTCACTCGTTTTGGTGTTCCAAGAGAAATTGTGATAGATCAAGGATCTAAATTTACATCTAAAATGGTGGAAAGACTTGTGGAAGAATACAAGATAAAACATAGAAATTCTACTCCTTACCATCCATATGAAAACGGTCAAGTTGAATCTACCAATAAGGTGATTGAAGGAATTCTCACTAAGACTGTACATCTACATCTACATAGAAGAGATTGGGTAGAAAGGCTTCCTAAAACCTTATGGGCCTACAGAACTACATGGAGGAACACAACAGGACATACTCCTTATGAGTTTGTTTATGGGAAGCAAGTTCTATTCCGTATAGAGTTTCAAATCAGAACCTTCAAGATGGCAGTCGAATTGGGAATAGATTTATCAGAAGCACAAAAATATAGATTGCAGAAACTCAATGAGCTTGATGAAATTAGGCAAGATGCAATTCAAAGAACCATTTTAGTCTAGCAGCAAAGGGCTAAATGGAATGATAAGTATATCAAGGAGAAGAAGTTTCAAGCAGGGGATTGATCACTTTTCAAGGAAAGTTTTAGACTCATTGGCTTGGGCCATATGAGATTGAAGAATTCTTTAATAATGGATCAATGAGAATAAGGACAATAGATGAAAGAGAGGTACCTCTTCTTGCGAATGGTCATTGGTTGAAGATTTATCATAAGCCAATTTCAAGAGAGGATTTTGTCAAAAATTTCCAAGATAACATCGAAATGAAGTTGGTGAAGAAGAATTCTTCTTCTCCACTAACTTAGATTTTTCTTGTATATATATCTAGGAAATAAAATAAACATAATAATAATAATAATAATAATAATAAAATGTATAAGTATGAAAACCAATTGTTCATTAGCATATTTATACAGGAAATACGGGGTGAAAATCAGAGATTTCTAACATCCTATATTTCCCATTTTCTTTCTGTAATAAGAGACATAAAGCTACATTCATTTGCATTTCCTAATTTGCAAATTCATTTAATTTCATTCCATCTCACTTCACTTTCATTCCCTTTCACTTTCATATTCCATTTCTATTTTATTTTACATTCATATTTTCTAGCCATACTTCATTTTTATCATGGTATACAGCTAATTCCATTATGCAGCTAATTTGATTCTGCAACCATATCTTATTCAACAGCTCTGACATAATTGTACAACTTCCAAACAAATGATGATTGCAGGGAATTGAAGAATCTTGCTTTTGAAGACCAATATGATATAAGGGTATCTGCGATAAACATCAAAGAAAACAACAAACGAAAAGGTTAAGTTCTAAACGGTAAAATCCAAAAATTTATTTTAAATAGAAAGGTTAAAACATAAAGGATATATAATATGGGTATTCATATGTTTCCTTGACGAATCATCATTTGAATTGATTGCAATCTCCATCGTACTGCATATCCACCACATCCTCCATATTTTGTCGCATAATGGTCCATAATTAACTCACTCATTGTTTTTAACGGTCATGACTATGATGTGTCATACTTGTCCATGTTTCTCCAAAAACCCTACCATCTACTTATTTCATACAAACCCGCAGTTCCTTTCACCATATTCGCAATCAATCCATTTCATAAGACTAGGAAGGGTAATTCTGAAGGTTGTGAACTCTGCGTAGTAGAAGGCATGGGGCTAATTCTCAGATCAGAACCGGTAGGAGTCAAGTACATGGAAGGATACCCACATCTCAAAGAAATGTTGTAGAAAGATGGATGGATTAAATTCATTAAGAAATTTGATGGTTTTCATAAGGAGATTACAAAATCCTTTGCTCGATATTTTGATGGCACAAAGGTAGAAATTGGAGATATTAAGTTTGCAGTAACTGAGTCATTCATAACCGAGGCTACAGAACTTCCAAGGCATGGTGAAAGATGGTTCAAAAACAAGGAGTTCCACAGTGAATCATGTAAAGTAATACTAAAAAACCCAAGTATGGATGTCTCTATTTTTAGAAAAGGAATTCACATTTCAGCTCTTAAAATTAAGTGGAGGAACATGCTCTTGATATTATAGAAATTTATCGCCTGTGGGGGGAGATTTGGTTGCATGTATATCTACCATATTCGTTTATTGATGAATTTCCTAGAAAATGGAGAAATAATTCTTCCTAGTTTAAGATGGATGGCCTCAATGTGCAAAAGAAAATAGAGTTCATAGATACAACCATGTACCATCATGGGTTGATAAAGTTATTGATTGAGTTTCATTTAAAAATCATAGGAGATACCTGGGAGGATTTCCTTATTAGAAACCATTTCCAAGAAGCCCTAGAGTCATCTAAAGAAGATAATGTTAGAAGAAGCAGAAGAAAGAAGACTGGTACAACTATTGAAAATAGACCTGAGTCTTCATCACAGAAAGATGTTGAAAAGTTAATCTCTGAAGAACTGACAGAAATTGGGAAGAAAATCAAGGCAAGAAGGAAGATAAGAAAGGAGAAAAAGGTCACAAATGAGGAGAATGTAAGTCCTCCACAACTTAGAAGAAGCTCTGGACTCCGAGGTTTGGTAAAGAAAACATCATAAAGGGGGAAAAAGTTTATAAATTTAGATGAGGAAACCCCAGAAACATATCCTATTAACATCTCTTCTGCACATAGTCCTATAAATTCTCTTATTCATCATTTTGAAGGTAGCCCAAGTAGAATATCTCTAGGCATAGACCCAGTGCAACAACAAATATATGATTATATACAATCAATGGAGAAGAGAAGTGTCTCAATAAACCCAGAACCTTATATAAATCTACAAGAACCTGTAATTGATACTCTCAAATAGGAAATTTATGAATTAGAGATATTGAACAAACATATCAAACAATAGAATGAAACCTTGAAGGAAAAAGATAAGTTGGACAAGGCAATTCACGATAATACCATTCTGCACCTAGGACTGTGGTATAAGAAAAATAGGAAATTGAAAATAAAGAATAAGATTTTGAATAGAGAAGTCATTAACCTTAAGTACAAGCTTCTTATGAGAAAACCTAGAATTATAGTCATTTCAAAGAAGAGCAAAAGAAGGAAATTGAATGTACAAGCAGAGGTATTTGAGAAAATGCATTAAGGAGGACGAACTCACATTTTTGGAAAATTGCATGAGGACATGCAATGATTTTGCAATGGGGTTATATTAAACCTCAGAATTACCCTCTCCTTGACATTTTTTCTAATCTTTTTCTCTCATTTTCTCATAATAATACAAACCCAATCAATGATAAATGCTAGGTTTTGTCTTAGGGAAAGCATTAAAATGATCACCATATTATATTTTCATGTTCTTGCTATTTTAATAGATTTTTTCAAATTAGCTACAGAACACAACCTATTCTGCAGCTAACTTTGGATTCTATAGCTACTCTCATGGTTTGGCAGGTTATAGGTGTCAAATGAAGAACTGGGCCACATGGTAATTTTCAGAATCATCTCCACATGGATTCTATTCTATTCACTCAGCCAAATCGATAGAAAATAAAGCCTAAGGCAATGGTCAAAGATGATGTCAAAATACATGATCTAGAAGCAGTAGGACTCTTGATTTTCTCTTTCGTAGCTAATCAAGAGTCTAACAATTATGTTGAAGATTTTATTCGAATTATCCACCTATAGCTGATCAGAAGTTAAACAATCCTATTATAATTCGAATTAAGCCACTTGTAGAAAGTTTTTATGATAAAAAGCCATGTTAGGTTTAATTCGAATTAGCCAACTGTATCAAGTTTTTCTCATAGCAGTTATGTTATTTTCCTATAAATCTCAGTTGCATGGAACCAAGAAGTAGTTAGAAGTTAGAAGGAATTAAGTTCAGGCTTTTGTTGATACTTTGTATTCAAAATTCATTTTGTTCATAATACAAACTTTGTGTTGTCAATGATGGTTTCAAGTGCATCCTTAAATGGCTAGCATTCTAGCCACATTAGTTGCAAAGGGCCCCTGCACTGAAGGAGGTTTTTCACTTGTTTTCAGTTTAATTTCTATTACTCTATTTTCAACAAGTCTATTTTATAAATTAGAATGATATTTCATTTCATTTTTTAACCAATAGTGTAAGGATAAAATCACAACTGTTCAACCTTGTTCTCCTAAGATATTTTATGGAAAAATAACTTTGTTTCCAAAACTGAATTAAGATTGAAGTAATAAGAATACACAGTTGCTTAGTTTTCTTACTGTTTTGTTATTCATTCTCTTAGAACAAAACTATCAATTAACTGTGTTAATAGATGTTTTCAAAAACCATTTCAAAATGATGATGATCCTAACTTAAAGGATTAAATATCTAATTCATACCATGATTGAATTTATTCAGTACATTGTTAGTTTTACATGCTTTTACATTTTATTTTATGTTTTCGGGTCCTTACTTAGTTGCATCACTGATATTCCAAAAAATCATTTCAAGGAGATTGATTTCATCATATTCCAAGATTGAATGGTTGAATGTTTAAATGAATGCAATTATTGAGTTAACTGTTGCATCAATATCATTCTTGGTTTTAATAATTAGATCCATGGATTAGGACTAACAATAAGATAAGATAGATACTTTGTTTTCTTATTAGATTCTAACTAGTCAATAGTTCTTGGTCCATTTTTAGGAAATTAGATTAACTTAGGAACCTTTCCTTTCCTTTAAAATTCATTAGATCCATTTAAATTTTCTCATAGGTTGTACATTCTTAAACACGAAATAACATAAACCCCCAAAACAAACATAAAATACAAAACAACGAAGTAAGAGAAAGGTTAACTAAGCACATATAGTGCATAACACATCATCACTTTACAAACCTCAGTTGATAATTTATGCAAGAAATTTAGGACACTAAATTGCCTAGACACTTCTACCGTTAGATCTCCGCCTAATGAATGACCCAGATTGACTACGAAATTACTACATTTTACAAGGCAATTTTACATCTATTTTTAGCTTCGGGGGGGCTCCCAAAGGTCGCAACCGCCCCCCAATGGACCCCCCCCTGTAGCAAATATTTTACATGCGGCAACAATTGGGGTCGAAAGTGGCGATACCTTTGAATACAGAAGATAATCAAGCTCCACACCCAACAATCTCCCACTTGGACACTGATTATAGAAACTCCACTGCTACTTCATTTGCTGGACAATGAATCCACCTTGGACTTGGTGGTTTCTCATATTCTTCATCATACTTGAAGACCAATTGAAACTAAGAATAGTCTCAGTTTCTCCCTGGTTACAACTTTTATTAACATATTTGCAGGATTCTGGCTAGTGTGTATCTTTTCCAGCTTCAACTTTCCATCTTCCAACGTTGACCATATGAAATGGTACTTGAGATGTATATGTTTAGTCTTGGAATGAAATGTAGATTTGTTCGCAAGATGTATGACACTTTGGCTGTCACTGTATAACCTTCCCAACTCCTGCTTCTTGCCCAATTCATCTAGAAACCTTTGTGACCAAACCATTTCTTTACTAGCCTTTGTAGCAGCAACATACTCTACTTATGTTATTGAGAGTGCAACAAAACTTTGTAGTTTTGAGACCCAACTGACAGTTGTTAAACCTATAGTAAACACATACCCTGTTGTGCTCCTCTTGTTATCTCTATCACCCACCATATCTACATCAACATATCCCTATAGAGTTTCAAATCAGAACCTTCAAGATGGCAGTCGAATTGGGACTAGATTTATCAGAAGCACAAAAATATAGATTGGAGCAACTCAATGAGCTTGATGAAATTAGGCAAGATGCAATTCAAAGAACTAGTTTAGTCTAGCAACAAAGGGCTAAATGGAATGATAAGTATATCAAGGAGAAGAATTTTCAAGAAGGGGATTGGCCACTTTTCAAGGAAAGTTTTAGACTCATTGGCTTGGGCCATATGCGATTGAAGAATTCTTTAATAATGGATCAATGAGAATAAAGACAATAGATAAAAGAGAGGTACCTCTTCTTGTGAATGGTCATTGGTTGAAGATATATCATAAGCCAATTTCAAGAGAGGATTTTGTCAAAATTTTCCAAGATAACATTGAAATGAAGTTGGTGAATAAGAATTCTTCTTCTCCACTAACTTAGATTTTTCTTGTATATATATCTAGGAAATAAAATAAACATAATAATAATAATAATAATAAAATGTATAAGTATGAAAACCAATTGTTCATTAGCATATTTATATAGGAAATACGGGGTGAAAATCAAAGATTTCTAACATCCTATATTTCCCATTTTCTTTCTGTAATAAGTAGTGACATAAAGCTACATTCATTTGCATTTCCTAATTTGCAAATTCATTTAATTTCATTCCATCTCACTTCACTTTCATATTCCATTTCCATTTGATTTTACATTCATATTTTCTAGCCATACTTCATTTTTATCATGGTCTACAGCTAATTCCATTATGCAGCTAATTTGATTCTGCAACCATATCTTATTCAACAGCTCTGACATAATTTTACAACTTCCAAACAAATGATGATTGCAGGGAATTGAAGAATCTTTCTTTTGAAGGCCAATATGATAAAAGGGTATCTGCGATAAACATCAAAGAAAACAACAAACGAAAAGGTTAAGTTCTAAACGGTAAAATCCAAAAATTTATTTTAAATAGAAAGGTTAAAACATAAAGGATATATAATATGGGTATTCATATGTTTCCTTGATGAATCATCATTTGAATTGATTGCAATCTCCATCGTACTGCATATCCACCACATCCTCCATATTTTGTCGCATAATGGTCCATACTTAACTCCCTCATTGTTTTTAATGGTCATGACTATGATGTGTCATACTTGTCCATGTTTCTCCAAAAACCCTACCATCTACTTATTTCATACAAACCCGCAGTTCCTTTCACCATATTTGCAATCAATCCATTTCATAAAACTAAGAAGGGTAATTCGGAAGGTTGAGAACTCTGCGTAGTATAAGGCATGGGGCTAATTCTCAAATCAGAACCGGTAGGAGTAAAGTACATGGAAGGATACCCACAGCTCAAAGAAATGTTGTAGAAAGATGGCTGGCTTAAATTCATTGAGAAATTAGATGGTTTTCATAAGGAGATTACAAAATCCTTTGCTCGATATTTTGATGGCACAGAGGTAGAAATTGGAGATATTAAGTTTGCAGTAACTGAGTCATTCATAACCGAGGCTACAGAACTTCCAAGGCATGGTGAAAGATGGTTCAAAAACAAGGAGTTCCACAGTGAATCGTGGAAAGTAATACTAAAAAACCCAAGTATGGATGTCTCTATTTTTAGAAAAGGAATTCCCATTTCAGCTCTTAAAAGTAAGTGGAGGAACATGTTCTTCATATTATAGAAATTTATCGCATGTGGGGGGAGATTTGGTTGCATGTATATCTACCATATCCGTTTACTGATGAATTTCCTAGAAAATGGAGAAATAATTCTTCCTAGTTTAAGATGGATGGCCTCAAATGTGCAAAAGAAAATAGAGTTCATAGATACAACCATGTACCATCATGGGTTGATAAAGTTATTGATTGAGTTTCATTTAAAAATCATAGGAGATACCTGGGAGGATTTCCTTATTAGAAACCATTTCCAAGAAGCCCTAGAGTCATATAAAGAAGATAATGTTAGAAGAAGCAGAAGAAAGAAGACTGGTACAACTATTGAAAATAGACCTGAGTCTTCATCACATAAAGATGTTGAAAAGTTAATCTCTGAAGAACTGACAGAAATTGGGAAGAAAATCAAGGCGAGAAGGAAGATAAGAAAGGAGAAAAAGGTCACAAATGAGGAGAATGTAAGTCCTCCACAACTTAGAAGAAGCTCTGGACTCCGAGGTTTGGTAAAGAAAACATCATAAAGGGGGAAAAAGTTTATAAATTTAGATGAGGAAACCCCAGAAACATATCCTATTAACATCTCTTCTGCACATAGTCCTATAAATTCTCCTATTCATCATTTTGAAGGTAGCCCAGGTAGAATATCTCTAGGCATAGACCCAGTGCAACAACAAATATATGATTATATACAATCAATGGAGAAGAGAAGTGTCTCAATAAACCCAGAACCTTCTATAAATCTACAAGAACCTGTAATTGATGCTCTCAAATAGGAAATTTATGAGTTAGAGATATTGAACAGACATATCAAACAATAGAATGAAACCTTGAAGGAAAAAGATAAATTGGACAAGGAAATTCACGATAATACCATTCTGCACCTAGGACTCTGGTATAAGAAAAATAGGAAATTGAAAATAAAGAATAAGATTTTGAACAGAGAAGTCATTAACCTTAGGTACAAGCTTCTTATGAGAAAACCTAGAATGATAGTCATTTCAAAGAAGAGCAAAAGAAGGAAATTGAATGTACTAGCAGAGGTATTTGAGAAAATGCATTAAGGAGGACGAACTCACATTTTTGGAAAATTGCATGAGGACATGCAATGATTTTGCAATGGAGTTATATTGAACCTCAAAATTACCCTCTCCTTGACATTTGTTCTAATCTTTTTCTCTCATTTTCTCATAATAATACAAACCCAATCAATGATAAATGCTAGGTTTTGTCTTAGGGAAAGCATTAAAATGATCACCATATTATATTTTCATGTTCTTGATATTTTAATAGATTTTTTCAAATTAGCTACAGAACACAACCTATTCTGTAGCTAACTTTGGATTCTATAGCTACTCTCATGGTTTGGCAGGTTACAAGTGTCAAATGAGAACTAGGCCACATGGTAATTTTCAGAATCATCTCCACATGGATTCTATTCTATTCACTCAGTCCAGATCGATGGAAAATAAAGCCTAAGGCAATGGTCAAAGATGATGTCAAAATACATGATCTAGAAGCAGTAGGATTCTTGATTTTCTCTTTCGTAGCTAATCAAGAGTCTAACAATTATGTTGAAGATTTTATTCGAATTATTCACCTATAGCTGATCAGAAGTTAAACAATCCTATTATAATTCGAATTAAGCCACTTGTAGCAAGTTTTTCTGATAAAAGGCCATGTTAGATTTAATTTGAATTAGCCAACTGTAGCAAGTTTTTCTCATAACAGTTATGTTATTTTCCTATAAATCTCAGTTGCATGGAACCAAGAAGTAGTTAGAAGTTAGAAGGAATTAAGTTCAGGCTTTTGTTGATACTTTGTATTCAAAATTCATTTTGTTCATAATACAAACTTTGTGTTGTCAATGATGGTTTCAAGTGCATCCTTAAATGGCTAGCATTCTAGCCACATTAGTTGCAAAGGGCCCCTGCACTGAAGGAGGTTTTTCACTTGTTTTCAGTTTAATTTCTATTACTCTATTCTCAACAAGTCTGTTTTATAAATTAGAATGATATTTCATTTCATTTTTTAACCAATAGTGTAAGGATAAAATCACAACTGTGCAACCTTGTTCTCCTAAGATATTTTATGGAAAAATAACTTTGTTTCCAAAAATGAATTAAGATTGAAGTAATAAGAATACACAGTTGCTTAGTTTTCTTACTGTTTTGTTATTCATTCTCTTAGAACAAAACTATCAATTAACTGTGTTAATAGATGTTTTCAAAAACCATTTCAAAATGATGATGATCCTAACTTAAAGGATTAAATATCTAATTCATACCATGATTGAATTTATTCAGTACATTGTTAGTTTTACATGCTTTTACATTTTATTTTATGTTTTCGGGTCCTTAGTTGCATCACTGATATTCCAAAAAATCATTTCAAGGAGATTGATTTCATCATATTCCAAGATTGAATGGTTGAATGCTTAAATGAATGCAATTATTGAGTTAACTATTGCATCAATATCATTCTTGGTTTTAATAATTAGATCCATGGATTAGGACTAATGATAAGATAAGATAGATACTTTGTTTTCTTATTAAATTCTAACTAGTCAATAGTTCTTGGTCCATTTTTAGGAAATTAGATTAACTTAGGAACCTTTCCTTTCCTTTAAAATTCATTAGATCCATTTAAATTTTCTCATAGGTTGTACATTCTTAAACACGAAATAACATAAACCCCCAAAACAAACATAAAATACAAAACAACGGAGTAAGAGAAAGGTTAACTAAGCACATATAGTGCATAACACATCATCACTTTACCAACCTTAGTTGATAATTTATGCAAGAAATTTAGGACACTAAATTTCCTAAACACTTCTACCGTTAGATCTCCGCCTAATGAATGACCCAGATTGACTACGAAATTACTACATTTTACAAGGCAATTTTACATCTATTTTTAGCTTCCAGGGTGCTGCCCCCGCGGGGGGGCTCCCAAAGGTCGCAACTGTTAACACCCAGGTTGTTCTCTTTGACTCCTAAGAGAATACGGCCGGGGTAACCACTAACCAATCTTTGGGCTGCAGCTTCTAGCCTAGCTGCAGTCAGAGAGGGCTCTCTCTGTCAGGTTTATTACTGCTTTCAGTAAGGGTTTTAGGCTAGTTGTGAGGTGAGTTTTTTGGTTGTTTTTGTGTATTTGGTTGGGAGGATGTTTCTGCTTTCTTTAAAGTACATCAGCAGGGAAGATTAATCCATTGGGCAATGGGGTCTGGGACTGTTTTCTGTTGAAATCTTGATTTTGGTGAGGAAGAAAGCTACAGGGCCTGCGTACAATTCATGAAACAAACTGTGAATATTGAGGATGAGGTGAATACAACTAGTAATGAGCAATTAAGATTTCGTTACTTAGGTTGTATGTTTGTGAAAGAGGCATGTTTATCTAAGAGCAATCACTTGAATTCTTAAGACAACAATGCACAGTGAGGATATGGCTTAAAGGTAGCATTTAAGAATTA
This sequence comes from Pinus taeda, assembly GCA_000404065.3. Lineage (NCBI taxonomy): Eukaryota > Viridiplantae > Streptophyta > Pinopsida > Pinales > Pinaceae > Pinus > Pinus taeda. The sequence continues at coordinate 19,798 of APFE031710705.1, forward strand.
CACTTTAAACTCCTTAAAAGAAGAAAACATATGAGACAGTTCAGATTGAGCTCAGGGTAGTCAATGACTAAATCCTGAGACTATCCTTTTTCTTTACTATCTAGAGTTCCAGACATACAGGAGACATGAGAAACAGGAAATATGAGAAACATATGGAGTAAAAGGAAACATATACAACATTGGGAGCCATGAGAAAACTTATTGAGCCATGTAATGATCAAGAATCCTGTAACTTTGAGCCACACACCATCGAGAGATCAAGAGTCAACCCATCATTGTAGAAATCCCATTGCCTTTGTATTAAACTGTCTGAAAAATTTACCATATCAGAAATACAGAGAAGATATCAGAAGAAACCTTACATCCGGAGTCCAACCCCTCTAAACAAACGCGAGGGTCTATATATAGAGTTTTAGATACAAAAATATCTCAGGAATGGAGTCATCTGAGAGGAAAAAATCTCTTACACTTGTACAGAGAAAGTCGATGAGAAGTTATTGCAAGTGTAAATGTTTCTTTTAAAGCTATTAACTCCTGATATGATAATCTTTTGACTTTTGAGTGTTGCGGAGTTAATTGGGCGGCTTTTCATAAATTAAGCATTGAAGTGCTTTGTTACTTCTGATTTTTCTGTATCTTTCTTGACTCTGCCACCTGTACCTGCTGTTGTTGCTGCTGATGCCGAGTATCTGTGCTGAGTTGGCTCAGTATCTTCATGCTTGCTGTGAAAGCTTTGCCCACCTGTAGGTGCAATATAGACTGTATTGCTGGCATAAAGTTTTTTCTTTCTTAGCCTTGGTTCAAAAGTAACTTTACCAAGTCTTGCCACGTGTCTGGATGGGGAAGCTGGTGTTTCAAAATTGACCCTATTGTCTCATCAGCTTCTGTATACTTATAAAAGTCAGGAGGCTTATCAAATAAATGTGCTACCTCATTTTTAATAAAAAATAAATTATCTAATTTATTAAAAAGAACTTGTCCTGTTAATGGGCCTGCTGTAGATGACCCCGAAGCCTCAGCAATCTGCATGGCTGAGAAAGTACTTAGTCTTTTGATGTACTTCTCATAAGAGAGAAGCTTTCCTGACTCCTCCAAGCTTGGAAGCCCTTTGTCCTGGAGGGCTGTGAATCTATTCTGGAACTTAGATATATCTGCTTGCATATCATGCACCCTTCTGTCCAGTGTCTGAATTAGGTTCCTCATTGTTGTAGTTCTCTTGATTATGGAAATAGTTTCAGTTCTGTTAGCAATTCCCATTTGGATTAGCTGAGAACTATTCCTATAATTCAAAATTTCTATCATCTTTGGGGCAAGGTCTGCCATATTTCCTAAGTCATTTCTTGCTCTGTATAGCTCTTTCTTTGCCTTGCCAATAAGTCCAATCTGCTCATAAATAGCATCAATGTATTCCCACTGGTTAGTGATTGCTTGTCCAATGGCAGTCCATATCACTTGCTTGGTTTCTGTTGTTACTTTGTCAAAACTGAGCTGCTTTTCCAGCTCTGCAATAGTTTTTCTCAGGGTTTTTACTTCCCTCTCTTTCTCAGCCACGTTCTGCTTAGACTTATCATATTTCTCCTCTATTTTTGCTAAGCTTTCCTTGGCTTTGTTTAGCTCTGTCATTTGAGCTTCCAGCACTTGAATTTCCTGCCTTAGCTTCTGCATATCTAGGCTCTCGGCCTGCTCTGTTGGTGGTGCTGTAGTGGCTGGCTCTGTTGTAGTTGCTTCTGTTGTAGCTGGAGCCTTTTCTGTTGGAGCTGCCTTTGCTGCCTGCTGTGGAGGGATATCCACTTTAGGGGTTTCTTCTCGGTTTGTTTTCTCTGTGGGTGGTTGAGAAGATTGCCCTTGTTCTCCCTTCTGTATAACTGCTTCCAGGGTGTTCTCTGTGTCCAGCAACTTTTGCTGGGTGTCCACCAATTCCTTATACAGAGTCATGAGCAGTGCAGTGATATCCTTATCTCTTCTTTGTTGGGCCACGTCATCTGTTTGCGAATGTATTGTTGGCGGGATTTTCATCCTCTTTTTGATAGCAGCTACATCTGCATCCCTTAGTTTAAGGACCTGTTGAATGGCCTTAACATCATTGGGATCATGTCCAAATTCAATGATAATATCCTCCAGCGCCCTGATTCTATTGTCCTTGGCTTGAGAGGATGCCCTCTCCAACTCAAGCTGTGCTGCTGTGTTGTTCAAACTGTTCTGCAGCTTATAATTCACCAAGGTCTTGTCTGCCAGAGATGCATAGACCATCTCACCCGTTTGCTTGTGAAGCTCAATCTGGTCTATAGGGTGGATATCTTTGGCAAGGACCTCTAAGTTTGTCCTTATGTAGTCTGCAGTTGATTGAGGCCGCTGCTCAGTGGGAGTAAAATGACTCAAAGTCAATTTGGCTTCTTGTACATCATATGCAGCCATAAGCCTTTGTTGATTTGATGGAGCCATGTTTAATAGGTAGTTGTATAGCTTGATTTTGAGTGGCTCACTCCTTCTCTTAGCATCCTTGAAGAAGTCCTTGATGCCTGCAGCTCCACTTTTATCTTGACCTGAGGAGCTGACCTCCCCAAGTGCTGTCCTGTCCTGCTCTTGATGCATTGAGCTAGCGGAGGCCTCAAAACTTTGAATTTCCTCTTCTCCAAATGGATTTAGCCTCTGCCTTTTTTCTGAGCCTTCTGTGAGAGGGGTCTCCCTATCCCTCTTCCTACTGATATCCTCCCTTAAAGGGGTTTGGAGGATTGTGGGGTCAACCCTAGAATCTTGTCTAGGAGGAGCCATGCTAGTTGTTTTCTCTTGGGTGGCTGCCTGGCCTTCTCTTTTCTGCTGTTCCTGATCCTGTTGATCAGTTTGTTGCTGATTTTGTTGCTGTTGATCCTGCTGTCCCTGTTGGCCGTCTGTTTCTTCCATCACCTTGCCCTTTCCTTTGTCTTGTCCTTGCTTTGAAGCTTGTGCTGCTCCTTCTTGTGTTGCAAATAAGGAAGTTGGCGCTGTTGTATGAGGACTGGGTAGGGTAGGCACCTGTGAAGGACACTCCAAGTCAGCCATTTTCAATAAATGTCTTCTAGCCCTGTCATTTAGCTCTTCTTGGGTCAGGGGCTCTATCAAGGTGTTTTTCTGCCACTTTGGCTGGTTTGCATGCCTTGATATGAGGATCATGTTATGATGCTCATAGCCAGCGAGTTTGTACTTTATTCTCCTCTTGGATATGAAACCATTGGGGTCGTATGGTTTCCATAGGAAGCTGTGGGTTAGGCCTAGGCCTTCTAACATTCTTTCTGCCTCCTTCCATCCTTCTTTTTTTTTTAACACAATATTCCCAAGTTGGTTTTTGATCTTTAGTTGTGCCTTTTTGCCCCTTCCTGAAAAATGAACAAGGTCTACATGTGCAAACTGTCTGAAATACTCTAGGGCAAAGAGCCTCATAGGCACATACCTGGGCAGCCTGAATGGTCTTAGCTCACAACCATATATTCTGATCACTGTGTGATGCTGGTAGAAATACCAGTCCCCTATGCTATAAGCAGTGGATAGTTGTAGTATCCTCTTCATATCATCAGTGAGTCTAGGAGGAGGCTCTGTTAGAAGCAAGGACATGGCTGGATGGATGAATAAGTCTATAAACTCACAATATGTGTAGGGTGAGTAGGCATTGTGATGGAAGATTGAGCTCCAATAAACAACTGATCTTGGGTTTCCTGCAGCATCATGTCTCCTGATCTCAAAGGAGAATTTCTCATACTGGTGATAGAGGATAAGATGATAAATGTATGAGGTGTATCTGAACACCCTCTCTCTAGGTAAATGCAGAAACTGCTCATGTATTTTGTCTGAGATAAATGTGGCGTAGTTGTAGCAGACAGGGGTGCTTCCAGGGGTAAACATTAACATCATAACTAATACAGTTTCTTCTATAAACTCCGTTGACCTATATCCCAGAATTGAGCTCACCATATGGGCTAGGTCTAGCCCAAGTTGATTTAAATATCCATCAAAAATAGGAGGATGCAATACTGTGTCTGGTTTGCTAATGAATAGCTGATTAAACCTTAGGATGTCTGCCTCTGTAAGTGTCTTGGTCCCTTTGTTGATTAAGTCTAACAGGGACAAGGGAACCATTTTCTTGTCAGTTCTGAACTGAACCATATCTCTGATAGCTTGAGGGGTGGTATAGAACACAACTTCACCCTTAGGATTTACAACAGCTCTTTGAGATGGCTCATATTGACTGGCACACAGATAAATTAGGTCAGGAAATTGCCTGACCAAAGGCATTTTAAAAGTTGGCAGGGCAGACTCCCAGATGCCTAAGATATCTGTCCCCTCTCTGTGCTTGGCCCTGAAATCATTTAGCAATCGAAGGTGGGGGGTGCATCCTTGCCTGGAATCTTCTGAGATCTGATAATCCAAGTCTGCTAGGTCCTGCCAGTCTAGCTCCCTCTGAGGAGCATTCAGAGGAGTGACATTGAGGATTTCAGGGGTTTCCATGCTTTATGCAAATAATAACTGGAATGCTGTTTGAATCAGTGAATTCTGATGAGAACCGAGGTCAACAGGGTTGGATTACGGTCAGGATGAGAATGCCGGCCCCTTAGGAAGGGTTTTAAGTGGCAAGGAGACCTCCTCTGTCAATTTTGGGAGTTTACTCAGGAGTTCACGACTGCGCGAACAGGGTAATTCTTTTAATTGGTTTGGCAGTGAATTGCAGGTCTCCGGCACTGTATTTCGATTTTAACTGGTCGAATAGGAAAAACACAGTTGGTTTACCGGTGAATTTCAGATCTTACAGGCTTTCATGGCAGGTTTTACAGAAAATTGAAGAAAAACCAGTTAAGAGAGGGCGAGGCTGAAATACCTGGTAAACAATAGTCTAAGCTGAAGAACGCAACTGAATTTTACGCGCGGGGTGCTTCGGAACAGGTTGCAGGTTGGCTGGTGGCGCAGGCGTCGTAAATCCCATGCAGAAGACTAAACAGGAAAATTTTGAAAAATTGCGAAAAATGGTAAAAATTGACGAAAATATGGCTTTTTGGTATTTTTGGCGCGCTTTATGTATGACGTCAGCATGGGGCCCGGGTTGGGTGACGTCATCATGACGTCATCATGGTGACGTGGCAGTCATCAGTAGGTCCACGGGGGCGGTGATGTGGCGGCCGGGTGGACGAATCAGGCATGAGGCGGGATGAACTGGCGGTGACGTGCACCGTACCAGGGCGCAGTCGTGGACAGGACAGGTGTCGCCATATCGGGAGGGGGCCTGTACGCCGGACGAACTGTCAGGCGTTGCTCCGATGCAGTAATACTGTGACGCGTGCCCCTGCGCTGATGCTGGCCTGACGTAAGCGTCTGACAGATTTCGGAAGGTATCTGTCAGACACGTAAGGCCTTCCGATATTGATAATGGCCGTGGATCTGGAGGCGGATGATCAGACGGTCGTCGGGTGCCTAACTTGCGAGGACGGAAACAGCCCCTTCGGTTATCGTGCGGACGTCGGGATTGCCCGAAATCAACCTCCGCTATGGATTCGGACCTGCCGCGATCTGACGGTGGTCGCGCCTGCAACCTGCAAGGACAATACGGACTAGCGGGCGGGCAATAAACAATAACTTTCTTCTGCAGACGTGGACGGCGGGACCCTCCGGGCGACAAATTTTCTTTGTTGGTGAACTTTTAATGGTTTTCTTGCCAATGTATAGTTACCCGCCTATATTGGAAATATGAACTATTCCAAAGGTTTTTATAAAGTTGCGGGTATTATTATTTCCGAAGGCAAAAACTTTGGATAAAGGGGTTTTTTGCACAAATTCATGAAATATCAAAAAGGTGAAGGACCCCTGACCTTAGGATAAAGTGGGGAAGGGTAATTTTACAAGGTTTTCCGCTCATTGGAGTAGTTTTATGGATTTTCCAAGGTTTTTTCATGTTTTTTCAAGGTTTTCAAGGTTTTTCAGGGCAACATGGCACTTTGGGTAGGGGAACTGGTCTGAGGTGGAGCAAGAAGGTGAGTCACGGGTTCTTGACCTTGACCAGGTGTCAATTCAAGCCCCAGGAATAGAATACTATGGCTATAGTGCCAGGGAGGGGATATTTATGCATTGTGGGGTTTATACACCATGGTGTTTATAATATAGGGATAGAGGGGTATAGGGAGCTAAGTAGTAGAGTTAGTTGTTAATATGGAAGGAATTTATGAGTGAGGGCTAGCTCAACCAAGTTTTCTTTGCAAATAGCTTGAGATTGGGAGTAGTTCAAAATGAAAAGATTTTTGCACAAGAAATGTGGCTTCTCAAGGGCATAAGAATGTAAAACATATGATTTCTTATGCTTTGTGCAACTTGGGGAAAGGGAGTTAGTAATGAATGATTTACAAATGAGAAACAAGGGAGTTAGTCATGCTCCATAGTGCTGCTCTTCCTGTAGATGTTTCAGCAACTTTGATTTTGAAAGAGACACCATTTCTGCAACCCCATCTACCTACCCAACTAGTTTTCCTAGCATTTTTTGTTCCTTCTTGGAGGGTGCACTTGGACTTGCAAACCCTTTGAATGCCTTTTCTTTTATTGGCTTTTTCTCATATTCCCTATCTAATGCAACCCTTATTCCTTCCAAGGTCCCAGATTAGACAGTTGGGAACCTTTGTTTCTCTACCTATTCTATTGGTCTGCCAAGATTAAACAGTTTGGACAGATATCATTCTCTATTCTACAACAAGAAATTGAAAACATGACATGGTCTATATTAGATTGTTGGACCAGCCATCAAAATTGAGTTTTTATCAAAACTGATACAGACATTACCTTCTTAGGGAAATATGGGATCTTTGCAGTTGTCAAAGTAGAACATATTTGGACCTTTGATATCCAATCATGAAAAATGAAACCTATTGGTATAGGTATCTAACAACAACCACCCCCCAATGGACCCCCCCTGTAGAAAATATTTTACGTGCGGCAACAATTGGGGTCAAAAGTGGTGATACCTTTGAATACAGAAGATAATCAAGCTCCACACCCAACAATCTCCCACTTGGACACTGATTATAGAAACTCCACTGCTACTTCATTTGTTGGACAATGACTCCACCTTGGACTTGGTTGTTTCTCATATTCTTCATCATACTTGAAGGCCAATTGAAACTAAGAATAGTCTCAGTTTCTCCCTGGTTACAACTTTTATTAACATATTTGCAGGATTCTGGCTAGTGTGTATCTTTTCCAACTTCAACTGTCCATCTTCCAAAGTTGACCATATGAAATGGTACTTGAGATGTATATGTTTAGTCTTGGAATGAAATGTAGATTTGTTCGCAAGATGTATGACACTTTGGCTATCACTGTATAACCTTCCCAACTCCTGCTTCTTGCCCAATTCATCTAGAAACCTTTGTGACCAAACCATTTCTTTACTAGCCTTTATAGCAGCAACATACTCTACTTATGTTATTGAGAGTGCAACAAAACTTTGTAGTTTTGAGACCCAATTGACAGTTGCTAGACCTATAGTAAACACATACCCTGTTGTGCTCCTCTTGTTATCTCTATCACCCACCATATCTACATCAACATATCCCTATAAAGCAATGGTTGAACCACCAAAGCATAATGCTTTATTTGTGGTACCTCTCAAATACCTGAGAATCCACTTCACCGGCATCCAATGTTCTTTTCCCATATTGTTCATGTACCTACCTACAACTCCCACTGCATGTGCAATATCAGGCCTTGTGCAGACCATTGCATTATATTAAGCTTCCAACTGTTGATGCATATGGAACTTTAGACATATGAGCCATTTCTTCCTGAGCCTTGGGACACTCCTCCTTACTTAATTTGAAATGGCTAGCCAAAGGTATACTAATTGGTTTTTCATTCTACATATTAATCCTTTTCAACACCTTTTTTGTATACTCACTTTGAGACAATTTTAATTTACGATTCTTCCTGTCTCTAGTTATTCTCATACCAAGGATTTGTTTTGCAGCACCCAAATCCTTCATTGCAAATGAGTTCACCAATTTTATTTTGAGCACATTTATTTCTTGCATGTTAGAACCTGCAACAAGCATGTCATCTACATACAATAACAATATAATATAGTTGCCATCATTTTTCCTTTTGAGATAAACACAATGATCAGAGTGACATCTAGTATAACCTTGTTTAGACATA